>BMAU01002979.1:80000-289371 GCA_019973935.1 Trichonephila clavipes | reverse complement strand
ATTTATTTAAATATGAGGAGACAACAAGGGGTCCAAGACGTTTGTCTTTTCTTCTATTTTATTTTAAAACTTAACAAAAATTAATTAAAAATGTAGATAAGTTTGACAATGATATGCAGAAGGTAACGCCTGCTCGCGCACCTCTCTCGTTCTCCTTTCTCTCTCTTTTTAAAGTTTCAGTTCTACTTTCACTAGTTCAAAAGTTTTTACAGTTTCAGTTTGTGTTTCACTTAGCTGCGCCTGCGCGCGAAGACTGCTTGGCTTTGCTTTTGGCTGCATGCCACAACGGCCATTCTGACTGTACGCTGTCCGCAGCGGTACGTCTTCCTTTTTTCCTTTCCATGGATACCAGAGGAGAATCTGAAACATACAAAAAAGACGGAACAGACAAGGACTATACGACAAATACACAAAGATTTAACATATCATAATTCTGCTGAACTAGACAGTTTCTCCATCATGTGAAGGCATCTCTTCGACTTTAGCTGCAGGATTTAAACTTAATGCTTTATTTTTAGCCCTTTGAAGTTCGACTTCTTTTTCTAATTTTGCTAACTGTAGTTTCGCGAGCTCAATTTTCTGTTTTTCTAAAGTTACTTCTCTTTCGTTTCGCGATACCTCTCATCTATACAGTTTTGAATTAAAGTTTTAACGAAATCTGGATCACTTTCAAATGTACTACTCTTCTCAATTTTTAGTCTTTAGTTTAGCTATGGTGTCCACGGTAATCTCCACAGTACCGTCTAGATCCTCAACAACTCTTATGAGATCCTCTTTAAGAGCGTTTTTATACATTTTAGAAAAATATGGAAAGATCCTACCTTTTTTTTTTCTAGCTCCCTTGTTGCTCGCACGTACGATGTATCCAATAATTGAAAAAAAAACTTTGATTCCACTGATTTCACCTCTTCGCAGGTTATTTCGTTAGATGAAAATAGTTCTTGAAATTGTTCGAATTGACACCTCTTCGCAGGTGTTTGTGAGTGGTTCCAACCTCTACACAGGCGGAATTTTCGTCGATGGGTTCCAACCCCTCTACACAGGCGGAACGAAGTTTTTCGAAAAATGGCGGCGCATCTCCTCCACGGACGGCTTTTGTTCACGTTCCAAACTTTGATCATAATCGAATTTTTTTTTCAATCCCGGCCTCTCTACACAGGCGGAGTATTCATGCTGAGTTCAAACCTCTACACAGGGTTGAACGAAGTTTCCAAAATGGCGGAGCGTCTCCTTCACGGACGCTTTTGTTCATTGTCCAGATTTTTGGTTCAAAATCGAAATTTTATCGATCCCGGCCGAGCCCCCATAATTTGTGGGAGACAACAAGGGGGTCCAAGACGTTTGTCTTTCTTCTATTTTTATTTTAAAACTTAACAAAAATTAATTAAAAAAAGGTAGATAAGTTTGACAATGATATGCAGAAGGTAACCCTGCTCGCGCACCTCTCTCGTTCTCCTTTCTCTCTCTTTTTAAAGTTTCAGTTCTACTTTCACTAGTTCAAAAGTTTTTACAGTTTCAGTTTGTGTTTCACTTAGCTGCGCCTGCGCGCGAAGACTTCTTGGCTTTGCTTTTGGCTGCATGCCACATAAATAAAAAAAAAAATCCTTCTTATCTGCTATTAGATCTTATACGTGACCTTGGGTCCTGAGGTGCATCAGCACATGTTCCGGTCAGGTGGTCAGCTTGACACAAAACCCCAGTGTTACATTCCCAAGCAAGCTTGGTGCTAATTTATCGAACCAATGAAGGAATGAAAGGCTGAGTCAAACTTGCCCATTCCCGGAATGGAACCTCGAACATGTGGTGTGGAAACGCGATGCACTAACCACTCAGCTGCAGGGCGCCCTGCTGTAGATCTACCGAGCTAAAATGTAACAACTATGTTGTTTTTTAATTTGTGAACGTAACATTAATTCATGAGAAGCTTATTTTTCTTTCAATCTGTATTGTTTAATTTTTCTATTCACCCGTATGAAGAACAGGCATACCAGCTAGTTTGTATATATTAACCCAATTCAAGATGAATGTGGTGATACAAACACCTTTCTTTGCGCAATTCACCCATCCGCTTATAGAACATGAAAAGTACTTTGAGAAAGGTGAATTACTGAAGTGGTTAAAAATGTAAGAGTACTACAAAGTGATTACAAGAGATAGACCCCATTTAAAAAAATCCTATTATTGAAAATACTGAACATGTTACAATAAGGGATGAAAAATGTAAAGAGAAATATACCACGTTTTTTTTTCTGATACAAGTGTTTCATGTGTGACGTTCTTGTGACATGGATTGCAGATAGTGATTCTAACTGAAGCAGAATAAGTGGACTATAAAAATGGTGATGTAACGAATCAATGAGACGGAATGAATAGTTTTGAATAAATCCTCAAGAATAGACTTTCGACAGAATAAGAACTGCAGCATTAATAATTCCACTAGAACGAGGTTTCGACATAACTCACTTTATATTCCAAGAAACGATTCGAATGAATTAATGTTCTGGTTCCTTAGAAAGAGTTGTATATATTATTATTTCTAATTTTTATTATTACTCAAATTAGATTTTAGTTATTCATTTGCTTTCTCTATTCATTTCAGTTCTATATTGAATAATGCAAAATTCTTCCTCACATGGAGAAACTGAATGAGTGAGATGTAAAATTAAAAAATGTTGCTCTAATGAATCTATGAGGAAGAATTAATAATTTGGAATAAGTCCTTAAGAATTAAGACTTTCGACAGAATAAGAATTGAAGCATTAAGGATTCCACAAGAACGAAGTTTCAACACACCTTACTTTATTCCATTAAACGATTCGAATGAATTAATGTTCTGGTTCCTAATAAAGAGTTGGATATATTATTATTCTTATAATTACTCAACTTGTATTTTCATTATTCATATGCTTTCTATATTCATTTCTGTACTATATTGAATAATCCAAAACTCTTCCTCACCTGAAGAAACTGAATGAGTGGGATGTAAAATTTAAAAATGTTATTCTCACGAATTGATGAGCAGGAATGAATAGTTTTGAATAAATGTAGAATAGACTTTCGAAAAATAACATTTAACTAGAACGGGTTTTAATTTAACTCCTTTATTCCACGAAACGATTCGAATGAATTAACGTTCTGGTTCCTTAGGTAGAGCTGTATATATTATTATTCCTTATAATTTTATTATTACTCAAATTGTATTTTAGTTATTCATTTGCTTTCTCTATTCATTTCTATGCTATATTGAATGATCCAAATTCTCCCCTCACCCGGAAGAACTGAATGGGGAGGGGGGGGGATCTAAAATTTAAAATGTTATTCTCACGATTGATGAGCAGGAATGAATAGTTTTGAATAAAATCTTCAAAGAATAGACTTTCGCCAGAATAAGAATTGAAGCATTCCACTAGATCCGGGGGTTTTATACCTCACTTTATTCCATGAAATGATTCGAATGAATTAATGTTCTGGTTTGCTTAGAAAGAGTTGTATATATTATTATTTTCTAATTTTATTATTACTCAAATTGTATTTTAGTTATTCATTGCTTTCTCTATTCATTTCTGTGCTATATGGAATAATCCAAAATTCTCCCTCACCTGGAGAAACTGAATGGCTGGGATATAAAATTTAAAAATGTTATTCTACGAATTGATGAGAGCAGGAATGAATAGTTTGAATAAATGCTTAAGAATAGACTTTTTCGACAAAATAAGAATTGAAGCATTCAACTAGAACGAGGTTTTCAACTTAACTCACTTTATTTCACGGGAAACGATTCGAATGAATTAACGTTCTGGTTCATGGTTCAGCAAGATCTGTATATATTATTATTCCTTATTTTTCTTATTACTCAAATTGTATTTTAGTTATTCATTTGCTTTCTCTATTCAATTCTGTGCTATATTGAATAATCCAAAATTCTTCCTCACCTGGAGAAACTGAATGAGTGGGAAGTAAAATTTAAAAATGTTGCTCTAATCAATCGATGAGGAAGAATTAATAATTTGGAATAAATCCTTAAGAATAGACTTTCGACAGAATAAGAACTGAAGCATTAAGGATTCTACAAGAACGAAGTTTCAACACACCTCACTTTACTTCATGAAACGATTCGAATGAATTAATGTTCTAGTTCCTTAGGTAGAATTGTAAATATTATTATTCTTATTATTACTCAACTTGTATTTTCATTATTCATATGCTTTATATATTCATTTCTGTACTATATTGAATAATCCAAAATTCTCCCTCACCTGAAGAAACTGAATGAGTGGGATGTAAAATTTAAAAATGTTATTCTCACGAATTGATGAGCAGGAATGAATAGTTTTGAATAAATGCTTAAGAATAGACTTTCGACAAAATAAGAATTGAAGCATTTAACTAGAACGAGGTTTCAACTTAACTCACTTTATTCCACGAAACGATTCGAATGAATTAACGTTCTGGTTCCTTAGGTAGAGCTGTATATATTATTATTCCTTATTTTTATTATTACTCAAATTGTGTTTTCATTATACATATGCTTTCTATTTATATTCATTTCTGTGCTATATTGAATAAGAAATATATCTCCATCACCTGGAGAAACAGATTGAGTGGGCTATAAAATTAAAAGAATGATATTCTCACGAATTGATGAGCAGGAATGAATAGTTTTGAATAAATCCTCAAGAAAAGACTTTCGACAGAATAAGAATTGAAGCATTAAACTAGAACGAGGTTTTAATTTAACTCACTTTATTCCACGATACGATTCGAATCATTTAACGTTCTGGTTCCTTAGAAAGAGTTGTATATATTATTATTCCTTATAATTTTATTATTACTCAAATTGTATTTTAGTTATTCATTTGCTTTCTCTATTCATTTCTATGCTATATTGAATGATCCAAAATTCTCCCTCACCCGGAAGAACTGAATGGGGGAGGGGGGATGTAAAATTTATAAATGTTATTCTCACGAAGTGATGAGCAGGAATGAATAGTTTTGAATAAATCTTCAAGAATAGACTTTCGCCAGAATAAGAATTGAAGCATTCCACTAGAACGAGGTTTCAACATACCTCACTTTATTCCATGAAATGATTCGAATGAATTAATGTTCTGGTTCCTTAGAAAGAGTTGTATATATTATTATTTCTAATTTTTATTATTACTCAAATTGTATTTTAATTATACATATGCTTTCTATATTCATTTCTGTGCTATATTGAATAATCCAAAATTCTCCCTCACCTGGAGAAACTGAATGGGTGGGATATAAAATTTAAAAATGTTATTCTCACGAATTGATGAGCAGGAATGAATAGTTTTGAATAAATCCTCAAGAATAGACTTTCGACAGAATAAGAATTGAAGCATTCAACTAGAACGAGGTTTTAATTTAACTCACTTTATTCCACGATACGATTCGAATCATTTAACGTTCTGGTTCCTTAGAAAGAGTTGTATATATTATTATTCCTTAATTTTATTATTACTCAAATTGTATTTTAGTTATTCATTTGCTTTCTCTATTCATTTCTATGCTATATTGAATGATCCAAAATTCTCCCTCACCCGGAAGAACTGAATGGGGGAGGGGGGATGTAAAATTTATAAATGTTATTCTCACGAAGTGATGAGCAGGAATGAATAGTTTTGAATAAATCTTCAAGAATAGACTTTCGCCAGAATAAGAATTGAAGCATTCCACTAGAACGAGGTTTCAACATACCTCACTTTATTCCATGAAATGATTCGAATGAATTAATGTTCTGGTTCCTTAGAAAGAGTTGTATATATTATTATTTCTAATTTTTATTATTACTCAAATTGTATTTTAATTATACATATGCTTTCTATATTCATTTCTGTGCTATATTGAATAATCCAAAATTCTCCCTCACCTGGAGAAACTGAATGGGTGGGATATAAAATTTAAAAATGTTATTCTCACGAATTGATGAGCAGGAATGAATAGTTTTGAATAAATCCTCAAGAATAACTTTCCACAGAATAAGAATTGAAGCATTCAACTAGAACGAGGTTTTAACTTAACTCACTTTATTCCAAGATACGATTCGAATCATTTAACGTTTTGGTTCCTTAGAAAAAGTTGTATATATTATTATTTCTAATTTTTATTATTACTCAAATTGTATTTTAGTTATTCATTTGCTTTCTCTATTCATTTCTGTACTATATTGAATAATCCAAAATTTTCCCTCACCTGAAGAAACTGAATGAGTGGGATGTAAAATTTAAATATGTTATTCTCACGAATTGATGAGCAGGAATGAATAGTTTTGAATAAATGCTTAAGAATAGACTTTCGACAGAATAAGAATTGAAGCATTCAACTAGAACGAGGTTTCAACTTAACTCACTTTATTCCACGAAACGATTCGAATGAATTAATGTTCTGGTTCCTTAGGTAGAGCTGTATATATTATTATTCCTTATTTTTCTTATTACTCAAATTGTATTTTCATTATACATATGCTTTCTATTTATATTTATTTCTGTGCTATATTGAATAAGAAAAATATCTCCATCACCTGGAGAGACAGAACGAGTGGGCTATAAAATTAAAAGAATGATATTCTCACGAATTGATGAGCAGGAATGAATAGTTTTGAATAAATCCTCAAGAATAGACTTTCGACAGAATAAGAATTGAAGCATTCAACTAGAACGAGGTTTTAACTTAACTCACTTTATTCCATGAAATGATTCGAATGAATTAATGTTCTGGTTCCTTAGAAAGAGTTGTACATATTATTATTCTTAATTTTTATTACTACTCAAATTGTATTTTCATTATTCATATGCTTTCTATATTCATTTCTGTACTATATTGAATAATGCAAAATTCTTCCTCACCTGGAGAAACTGAATGAGTGGGATGTAAAATTTAAGAATGTTATTCTCAAGCATTCAACTAGAACGAGGTTTCTCAACATAACTCACTTTATATTCCATGAGACGATTCGAATGAATTAATGTTCTGTTTCCTTAGGTAGAATTGTATATTATTATTCTTAATTTTTGTTATTACTCAAATTGTATTTTCATTATACATATGCTTTCTATATTCATTTCTGTGCTATATTGAATAAGAAAAATATCTGTAATAACCAAAAGTAAGTAATATTGTCACATTTGTGTGAAATGAAATCCACCTGAATATCAAAACTTCAAACATAATAAGCAAAACAATATCTCTTCAGTTAGTTGAAAATATTCTAAAATATATCTAATCAGAATGATTAGGAAATTGTATGTAGGTATTAATTTTTACTTTATATTAGGTTCTCTTCAGCAATGCAAACAAAGCCTAAAAGGTATGTCTCAATTTAAGCTTACTACATTTTCGGAGAATAATTAAAAAGGGCCATGGACCAACATTTTGAATAAAACAATTAGCCTGAAGCATAAAATAAATAATATATCATTCGATCTTTTTATGTGTGAATGATTTCTTTGACGTATCAAGCCAACAAGATAACTAAAATTTGTTATGATCTACATAATTTTAAAGAACAGCTATTTTTGTGCAGTGGGAGTTCTTCAAACTTAAATAGATTTTTTCCCTTCAAATGGTAATCTTAAAAACACCTCAAAGCTTCTAAAATACAAAAATGCTATCTAAAACGAGTGTGATTAAACTGCCTTTTGTCACAATTTTAAAAAAACTGTTAAAGGATATTTGATCTTTTACGGAAATCATGAACAAATGAAAAGTAATATATTGAAAATTTTTATGCAGAATGTTTTTCATTATTTCTTTCGGTAAACCATTATATATTTTTCTAAACGATATATTGTCTTAGGTCCCAGTTTTCTTAATCATAAAATGGTAGAAAAACTGAATTCCGATAAAGAAAAAAACCTTTTTAATTTCCACTTACGGACATTGTTAAAAAAACTTCTATGTAATACATAGAAAACTTTACTAATCCAGATTTATGAAGTTCATTTTTTTCTCCAAAAAGTTTTATTTTTTATCACAGACATCTTGGAGCTTTTCTAAGTCACTGATTTTCTTCCTTTAGTCATTTTAACGTACGAATTCTGGTGGTGTCTAAATTCTTCCATACCTGTAAAAAAAGACAGCCAGGATTATCAAAATTCCAATTTTTCAAAAATGTATAGAACATATAGTTAAATGAAATAACATTATTGGTTTCAATTTTCTTAAATATCAGAAAATTTCTGTTTTGACATTTTCCACCATACTACACTATACCATTCGAACATTCCTTACCATTTTCGATTTTCAAAGTAAATTCTTACACAAAAGCTCACAAAAATAAACTCATTTTCAGAATCATTTATTTGACATGTCTGTTTTGGGGCAAAAAACCCACCAATTCTTATTTACTGAACTAGATTGACAAGACTTGATTTTGAGAATGATTGCTGCAATAGTAATTTTGCATGATGGCACAACACAAAATTTATAAATTCCAAATAAATGAATGTTTGAAGAACAGCTTTTCTTTGATGACAAAAAGCTCATGATTTGAAAATGTGAAAGGCTACGCACAGGTCTAACTAATTCTAAAATAAATAATACACACAGGTCTAACTAATTCTAAAATAAATAATCTATTATTTTAATAAGTACAAAAATCCAAGATTTAATCCATGATTCTTAAAAATTTATTACAATTTTTAAAAAAACATATTTCTGAATGAATGATGACTTTCAAACTTTGTGATAAGTAATCAATGAAATTTTGGCCTCTTGTAAGGATAATACGGTATGTTAGATCATAACATCCCTCTAAAGCAGTGGTCTTCAAACTGTGTTCCACGGAACCTTAGGATTCCACAAGTCACAATAAAAATTTTAATTCAAATTATAAATGTGTGTGCAAAATGGATTTACATCCGTTATGAAGTCTGAATAACTAATCATTACAACAAATCTAAGGCTATCCCAATCATTAAAACATAACATTAAAAAAATGTGTATCAATGAACAATATAAGTGTACAAATGTTCAATTTTTAGTTAAGTTCTCAAATTAAGAAAAAAATAAAAATAACAAAATTTAATCATCAATCGTTATTGATCGTAAAAAAATTGAAAATAACTATAATAATTTTTTTAAGCCTTTCTGGTTTTTTGAAAGCATGAGTTAGATGTAAAATAATTGAATGAAATGAATCGAATATAGAAGCAAGATTAATAGTTCTTTGTAACATGGCAAGATTAATAACTATGTTTTATATAATCGTTTTTTTCAGATTTGTTTTTCTCCATTACATTTCCCCATTTTGATAATATATTCCACAGCTGTCAATAATTCAGCACAACATATTAAATCTTTACTTTCACTTTTCACATTACATACTGTGCTCCAGTTTTTAGAACAAGTTTTGAGTGATATGGAATGATTACTTTTGATTTTATAAATATCTCAAATTTAAATTTCTTGCCAAATTTTATTCTCTTCTCTAATCTTTGTTATTGAAATGAATTACAATATTTTGAGGTGTTTTTTTCCGAATGTTTCCTCATAATTAAACTTTTTTAAATGATTGTTGGCTAAAGTATAGAATAGGTGGCCTTTGGATATGACAATGTTTATGTAAATCAGAGGTTCCTAAACTTTTTTGACTCATGGACCCTCAAATGAAAAAGCTACATAAATGTATATTACAAAAATGTTTAAGAAGTATTTATTGTAATTATATAACTTTTGCTTAAAATAAAATTTAAAAAAAATAATGACTTGGATGAATTTGAGAAGATATAATGAGTGTATTTTTGTCCTGCTCAATGTTTGTAAGTAGAATTCGCAAATTTCCACAAGCATTAATTTCTAGTTCTATTCTTACTTTTTTTTGTGATGAGGTTTAAAATGGCACTGAATCCACATTCTACCAAATAGAAAGATGAGAAAGTATAATTAACAACTTCTATACAATAACCCATAGTGTAGGATATAGAATTGGGATACCTTTCAGTAACTAGAATTTGTGGTATCCTTGTTCAAACATTGGTTTAAGTTCCTCATTTGTGGATATTTCAATAAGCTACTCCAGTATTAATATGGATTCATCTGAGTTAAAGATTTAAGTTTGTCCACGCCCAAAAGAGTTTAACACCCAGTCAAGAATATGCAGTTGAAGAATGTCTTCAATTCTTTGATTCAGGTCTGCAGGAAGAGCTATTTGGTGTTAAAAGTAAGGCCCCCTTCACACCAAACCACAGTCAGTCACTATCAACCCGAACCACACACAATCAAACTGACCAAGATTCGGCTTCATAATTTCCCACTCAACTAAGCCTATGACAGTTCCTACCTTCACACCAATCAAAACTGGTTCTATATATAAGTCATGAATCTCATTCTCAAATGATTCAGCAGGTTAGATTTTCTATAATCATGCATGAACAGTGGGGCATGATGGTTGTTGCAATTTCTTTAAAAAAATGAATTTAAACAAAGAGTTAATTTTCACAGTTTTTTTTAATTACAGATTATATCATATAAAGTTTCTATTTAAGAAACTGATTTTAGATGTGGTGAAGATAATGATGCGACCTTACAGCTCAACAAAACGACTCCAAAACTGAACTGAATTGATCTGTTATTCTTGTAGCGTGCCTGTTTTTATCATGTGTTGTAGTTTTTGGAAGCTTACCTCTTAATTGCTCATTTAATCTTTTATCTTTAAAGTTAATAAAAATTTATTGTTATTTCATTTACCGTGTTGTGGTGAAGAATGTCTAAACCACGCAACGCGGCAGTGGTGACCCCTTTTGGACTTAAAAACACGTAAGCTATTCTGTTCTACTGGCGAATGCAATACAAATTCTTCTAATACGGATGATCAGTACGTAGCGAAAGATTTTTTTCTCCTTCTTCTCAAGGCCACTTGAAGCATCTGCTCGGAGATTCGTTTCGCTTCCTGCTTATTCAACAATATGACTAGTGAAACCGTTGAAGTCGCTCGTATTGCGTTGCGGCTGCCGCCGTTTTGGAAATCGAATGTTCGTCTATGGATTGCGCAATGCGACCATGCATTCACATTCAGTAGTATCTCCAGTGATGATACTAAGTATTCTGCTTTGGTTGCGAACCTGGATGCTGAAACTCTCTCCTACGTGTCGGACATTGTGTTAAGCCCTCCGAACAGTGACAAATATCGCACTCTCTCGCAGCGGCTCATCACCCAATTTAGCGACTCGGAGACTCAAAAAATTAAGAAACTGCTTACTGACCTTCAGCTAGGAGATGAGAAGCCCAGCCACCTGTTGCGAAAAATGAAAGAGCTGTCTAATGGCCAACTCCAGGATGACTTTCTGCAAAGTTTGTGGCTTCAAAGAATGCCACCACATATCCAGACTGTTTTGTCTGCATCCTCAGAGCCCTTGGATAAACTGGCTATCATCGCTGATAAGGTTTCTGAGGTTGTTGGTTCATCCTCAACTATCTGTGCTGCCACAACTGTTCCTCCACCATCCCAGTCATCTTCATGCAGTGCTCAGCCAACCATGGACTCTCTCGTCAGGCAGATCCAAGAGCTGTCTCTACAAGTTGCCGAACTGACAAGAGAGCGCAATTCTTCTCGCCATCAACGATATAGTTCTGACCGCCGGAGATCACATTCACGCTCTAGGAGTGTCAATAGAGGAAGTGGCATCTGCTACTATCATCGCCGTTATAAAGAGCAGGCCCGCAAGTGTGTTTCACCTTGTGCATTTGTGCAAAAAAAAAACGAGTAAGCTCTGTCATAGCTGGAATGGCAGAGCCCTCGCAACATACCAGCCGGTTATTTTTATTAGACCGCAAGTCTGGCCAGAAATTCCTCATAGACTGGAAGTGAAATCTGTGTCATCCCACCCTCTCCAACTATGAATAAATCACCTCAGTCTAACTTCTCCTTATTTGCTGCTAATAATACCAAAATTCCAGCCTATGGTATGGTCCGTAAAGAACTGAACCTGGGTCTGAGGCGACCTTTTATCTGGACTTTCATAATTGCTGATGTATCATCTCCTATAATTGGTGCTGATTTTCTAAAGCACTTCAACCTTTTAATTGACCTTAAGAAAAAAAGGTTGATGGATGTGGAAACTTCTCTTTTCATTCCTTGTGTTTTTTCAAATATTGTACAGCCCTCAATCCTCACTGTAGATGCAAACATTAGTTTCAAAAACATCTTATCGGAATATCCAGATCTCAGCAACCCTTCTTTAATTTCCAAATCAGCATCACATGGCACAGTCCACCATATTATTACTACTGGCCCACCAGTTACTGCCAGGCCTAGAAGGCTACACCTAAACTGTATGATGCAGTGAAGGTAGAATTTGAATTTCTTCTTGCTCAAGGCATTATTAGACCTTCTAAAAGTCCCTGGAGTTCTCTTCATGTTGTGCCCAAATCTGACTCTACAGTTAGACCTGTTGGGGATTACAGGCAGCTGAATTCTGTTACTGAGTTCGACAGCTACCCCATGCCTTATTTGAATGACTTTGCTCATGCACTACATGGCAAGAAGATATTTTCCAAAATAGACATTTTTAAGGTATTCCACCAAATCCCTATAGCTGAGTGTGATATTCCTAAGACAGCTGTAATAAAACTCCATGGGGTCTTTACGAATATACCCATTTGTGTTTTGGCCTTGTGAATGCACCACAAACCTTTATGCGATTCATGCATGAAGTACTAAGAGGACTTCCTTTTTTGTTTTGTCTACTTGGATGATATTTTGTGTTACTCAGAAATTGCTGAGGAGCATCGTTCTCACTTAAGAACTATATTCCAAAGACCGAGCTCATATGGTTTAAAACTAAATATCTCTAAATGTGTATTTGGTGTGACTGAACTCATTTTCCTTGGACACCTTATCACTCCTGATGGCATTAAGCCATTGCCTGACAAAGTTCAAGCAGTTCTTGATTACAAACAACCAGAGACAGTTGGCTCACCGAGAAAATTTTTAGGACTGTTAAATTTTTATAGACGTTTCTTGCCCAAAGCAGCTGAACAACAGTATCTTTTAAGTGGATTTTTAAAAGGTTCTAAAGGTAAGAAGGACTCAAAGCCTTTAAACTGGTCTTCTGAGGCAATTACAGCATTTCAGAGGTGTAAACAAGCTCTTGCTGATGCTGCACTTCTTGCTCCTCCTTCACCTTCTGCCCCGCTTGCTCTTCATGTGGACGCCTCTGATTATGCCATAGGAGGTGCACTTCACCAAGTTGTGGACTCTGAGCTACAGCCATTGGCTTTCTTTTCCAGAAAACTTACTTCATCTGAAAAGTCTTACAGTGCCTACGACCGTGAACTCCTTGCTATCTACTCGGCTATCCGAAACTTTCGGTATATGCTGGAAGCTAGAGATTTCACAGTGTTTACTGACCACAAGCCCCTCACTTATGCTTTTAGGCAAAAAAGTGACGACACAGCCAGACCCTACATCCCAAAACAGCATCGCCAAGATGTTTTCTCTGCTATGCATAATTTATCCCATCCTGGCATACGTCGATCAGTACATTTGATGAAGCAGCGTTTTGTTTGGCCATCAATCTCATCAGATGTAGCTAAGTGGCCAAGACACTGCCTAGCTTGCCAAAAATCCAAAATTCATCGTCATACTAGATCACCTCTTTCATCATTTCAAGAACCTTCCCAACGTTTTGATAATGTTCATCTGGATCTCATTGGACCTCTACCTCCATCAAATGGCTACACCTATTGCCTGACAATGATTGACCGTTTTTCGAAATGGCCAGAGGCCCAACCTCTCAAAGACATAACTGCTGAGGCTGAGGCCTTCTTTTCCTCTTGGGTGTCTCGCTTTGGAACTCCTGCAATTCTCACAACCGACAGAGGCAGGCAGTTTGAGTCCTCGCTCTTCAAAGCTCTTAGCAAACTACTTGGTGTTCAGAAGTGTCGTACAACTGGATACCACCCTCAAGCTAATGGGATGATCGAAGAATTGCAACGCCCATTGAAAAGTGCAATCAAGTGCCATGCTACTGAGCGTTGGACAAAAGTACTCCCTATCATCTTACTTGGCGTACGAGCTTCTCTTAAAGAAGATATTCTGTGTACCCCAGCTGGATTAGTTTTTGGGACCACTATTCGACTGCCAGGGGAGATGTTTGACTCTTCCAAGCCAGATGATGATGTTGTGAATTTTGTTTCGAAACTCAAGTCTCACATGCAATCTCAGTTCACCCTAAACCACCAAAACACCATGGCAAACGTCCAGTTTTTATCCATCCAGGACTGTTGGAAGCAACACATGTTTTTCTTCGCCTAGACATGTTACGTCGTCCACTTCAACAACCCTATGATGGCCCTTTCAAAGTCTTACAAAGGAAGGATAAAGTGTTTTTCCTTGACATCAATGGTAAACGGGTATCTGTATCTATTGATAGATGCAAACCTGCCTTCTTTCTTAACACTGAGGACTTGCAACTACCTCAAACCAAGAATGAAACACCTGCTACAGTGGAATCTGATCCAACAGCTTCAACGCCTACCCAGCCATCTACACGTTCTGGTCGCAAAGTTCATCTTCCAACTAGGTATCGTTGACACTGGAAGGGGAGTATGCAGCGACCTTACAGCTCAACAAAACGACTCCAAAACTGAACTGAATTGATCTGTTATTCTTGTAGCGTGCCTGTTTTTACCATGTGTTGTAATTTTTGGAAGCTTACCTCTTAATTGCTCATTTAATCTTTTATCTTTAAAGTTAATAAAAATTTGTTATTTCATTCAACCGTGTTGTAGTGAAGAATGTCTAACCACGCAACGCGGCAATGACTATATTTAGAGTTAACATGACTTTTTATTATACCAATAGCCGCTTATATTTTGGTATTCATAGCATTATTTTTCATTATGTAAATTAACTCTAGCTCTTGTCAGCGAGTGTGCAGGCTGTATTTTATCTTTGCTAGTGTTGTTTAAATAATAAATTTAAGTTAACATGTATTATATTATTCAGTTTTAGAAATTTGAAAACTTTATTCTTTACTTAATATTTTAATGCAAAATGTATTGGGGAGGGGAAAATATTCTGAAGCATGTTTGAAATAGGTTCAGAGATGAATTTTATAAGAATTTATTTAATTTTGAAAGAGAAAAAATTAAACATTTATAAGAACGCAAAAATGAACTAAAACACCAATACTGTTGATAATTCTCATTCCCTTTTATTACTACATAAATCCCAAATTTTGTTATGTTAAATAAAACATACAAAATATAAATGGCATATTAAAATTTTTAATTAATGAATATATTAAAAAACTGAGTAAAACCATTTTTAAATTTATAATTAAAAAAATAGTTGTTATATGCTATAGTTTTCATTTGAAATGCCTTTTTAAAACATTAGATATGTTATTTGCAAAACATTTTAATTAGATATCTTATTTGCAAAGCACTTAAATATAATTACAATACATATTTATGATTTGTTACTTCTTTCCATACTGTAATTACACTTGATAGTAACAGAGAAAAAATAAAAACTAAAACCATTCTTATATTTTCTTCATGGATTGCAATTTGAAAAGAAATGAATAAGAATACAGTTGTGAAATTAATAGCTTGATACCTCAATCGTCTTAAAACATTGAAAGCAGCATCCATGTTCAACAGCAACTCATGGAAGGAGGGTTGATTCATATCGACTTGCTTGACGGTGCGAAGGCGACTCTTAGTCAGTCAGAATCGCCGTGATCTGGATTGATCGCGACAGACTGGGATTCGTTTGGTGTTAAGGGAGCCTAAGAAATCAAGTCTTTATCTGTATTTTGCAATTTCAAAACATTTGGAAATTAAAAACATTCTCTTCTTCCCAAGTTTTGATTGTACAAAAAAATTTTTTACGACAAACACAGATATTTCATTTTCAGTTTTGATTAAATTTAACTGGTTACCTTTTAGTTTTAAATTATTTTGTAAAACTTGGCAAATAAATCAGTCATACAGGCCAGCGGACACCAAATTTTTCAACTTCACGGACCAGTAAATTCATAATTTAAATCCCAAGGACAACTAATGGGATTTTGTGAATGTTAAATATATTTATTAAAAAAAAACTGTGATCTAAGAACGCAGTCAAAGCATCTTAAAACATAACATAATAAATGAGTATATTCCACATTTTTCTAGGTTTAAGCGAAATTTTCTCGCGGAACACCGCTTTGGCGACATCTGATATAGGCTATGTCAATTTTTTAACGTTTGTCAAAAACAACGTTGAGCCAATATTCTGTCCTTGAGGCATTCCTTTTGATTTTATTATCTGCTCTAATGACAATCTGAAGCTGAGTGGCTAGTGCATCGGGCTTCCGAACTACATGTCTTAGGTATAAACCCTGGGATGGAAAAGGTTGACTCAGCCTTTCATCTCTACAGTGGATCGATAAATGAGTACCAAACTTGCTTGGGAACTTAACACTGGGGGTTTTGCGTGAGACTGACAACCTGACCGAAACATCTGCTCATGCACCTTAGGGTCCAAGGTCGCGTATACTAAGTTGGGCACAGTAAGCCTTGGCCCTCATGGACTGTTGCGCCACTGAGTTAAGTTAATGACAATCTAGTGATTCATTTGCAACTAAATGATGTTGATGAATGACAATGTACTAAAAGTACATTCGGTTCAGCCTGTTTTAAGTATGCCAGGAAATATCCATATCTTCCTACCATTGTTGGAGCACCATCAGTAGTAACGGAAATGATTCTACCCATGGATATAGCTTTTACATCAAAAAATATTTTTAAGCAAATAAAATTTCACCTTTCATATCGGTTTCTAAACATTAGGCAAAATTTGTCTTCTTTTGCAAATTTTACATAAGCCAAAAGTAAAGCTTCATTTCTCGGTAAAGTAGACTTGTAAAGCTGTATAGAAAATTCAGATGTTTTTAAGAACTCACGTAAAAAAGATTTCTACTTATTGATCTATTTTGTCAATCCTTCTTTGTACTATATTATTATTCAGTGGAATTCCTTTTTTTATGTCAAATGCTGGTTTGTGCATAACCTTAACTAATATTAAGGAATTAATTACTATACTGAAAAACGTGACATAATTTTTTCAAATATATTTACATAAAAGTACACTATCTGCATAACAATACAAAAAATGCAACTATAACAAAACTTCCAACTAACAATAAAAAACTTCTTGCCTAAAACTGAGAAAATTTGTTTATAAACTTTGTATCAGCATAACAAAAAACTAAATTGTTGAATAGATGTATGATGTAAGACTCCTTTATAGCCTACGCTAGTATTGCAGACAAGTTAGTGCATATAGCTGCGTTATTGTGTTCCGGTATAAACCTGTTTTCGGCTGTCTATCTAGCACTGTGCCTCGCTTGTTAGTAACTTAAATTAGCTGGTGCCATCTAGAAGTATTAAATCACACACACACACACATTAGTATGTGTCAATGTTTCTTCTTTTTTTTTTGTTTGAGAGATAGTCCTTTTTTTATTGCTGTTTCATCGTTATATTACTGTTAGAGTGGTGATGGAAATTCAAAGCTTAAATTTATTTATTCAAAGCTTAAATTTATTTAAGTAAATTGAACAATAACTAAGTTTTAGTAAAAACATTAAAACAAGTTATACCTAATGTTTTTTTGTTTATTACTTAATTTCTGTTTCCACATAACTGTTAATTACTTTGAAGTAAATAAACTAAATATTTAAATTAATCAGTATCACGCCACTTTCATTTATCTCAAACGTGACAACACCAATGGAATGATTTTGAGCCTCGACTGATTTAACGAGCATCAGCCTCTGTACACTATGAGTCTTCAGTGATATCAATGAGCTCAAATCTGCAACTGGACAACAACGGCCAAGAGTACGAGCCCCCATTACCACTTCAAAGATACTTGTTTGAAGGAAAAAGTTTCCTTATTTATTACAAAATCAGAATACACCTTGCTTGTAAACAATTATTGTTACTCTACTGAATTTGCTACAAACAAAAACACAATGAACAGCAAATTATGGCTTCCTCCCTCTCGTTAATTAAAGGAAATACTTAAAGTCCTCACGAGAGGAGGAGTAAAATTTTAGAGGGATTGATATTTTTGCAGATACCTCTCATTTTATCTCATCTCATGATTAATAAGTTTGGCTGAATAAAATTTTCAATATTGACGCATTATGTAGATCTCTGAACCGACCCCCAAACGGTTTTCATTCCAATGTGCCTATTTTAAGGGAAGTTGGAAACCTCTCTGTTTCTCTATACTGACAATGTTAAATTGGTTGTTTTCGATGTACCTTTTCTCAAAATCTGTTTTATGTACATGCTTGAAATTTTTCATACTATTAAAGTACACCTCTCTCATTATACTAAAATGAGCTTTTAGCTAATTTTGAATTTTTTAATACATTATGAAATATTTTATCAAACATTGCGAAATTTGACCCATTTTTTACTTAAAAAATTTGTAAAAATTAAATTTTTGAGTATTTTACAAAAAGCTCATTTTAGTATATATTAGACATCATTATAAATAATTCAAAAAAAATTTACATACCTGTGAACAGTAGTTTCTCAGAAAAGGTACATCGCACATTAAAATTTACATTTTGAGATAAATTGATTTTAATGTATACAGTGAGACTTCTAATCGACTAGGAAATAAAAAAATAAAAGGCTCGATTTAAAATAAAAGATACATGTTTTGGTTTATATCAGTCGTTACACTTTTAAGCAAAAACAAAGTAATTTGTTTAAAATTTTCGCCATTAAAATGGGCGTGGCCCATATTCAACGATTATTTAAAAATACGTTTTAAGGGCTTCTAAATACCCTAGAGGTTAAAGTAAGGTGTTTTTAGAAAGGTTAAAATCTATACAGTTTGAAAATGTAAAAATCTAAAATTGTCAAAAAATAAGATTTTAGCTTTCCAACACCCCTTAAACCTTTCGTAACTCTCATTTCCTAATGAGTTTTCGTTAGACTCAAGTGTTTCTTATTGTAATAATTTAAATTTTACATTTTCTGTTCTATAATAAATGCTCTTAGTTTTTTGTATACATAGTAATATATTCATATTATTCCATTTCTACTCACACATAAGATACACTTAAACATATTTTCGTCGACGTTTTAAATGAAATTCACTTAGATTAAGATATTTTAAATAAACTGTGAATATAAATTAGCATTACGTTCCAAGAATGTTTTTTTCCTTGTTGCCAATATGTTTATTAAAAGCTTCTAATTTAAACGTTTCTATCCAGTAAGAGCTAAATAGATATTTGAGAATCCTCCAAGATCGTTATTTTAAAGAGACTTTCATTCTTCCATGTACATGTAGTTTTTCGTGGTGTCATTTATTTATTCAAATGTACATGTTATCATATTTACGTTGTCATCTAATTACCGATTCTCATTGGTTTTGAATATCAGAAGAGGCTCGTGTAGCATCAGTTATGAAATGTTACTTTGTTTATATTTGTAAAAAAATAGGATTAGCTTTAAAATTGTACTCTGGTATAAATTTAAATTAACAAAAAAAATTTATTTTAATGTATTTGTATGACTCATTTTTGTACAAAACATGTTCCATATTTTGTTTTCTATATTTTCATGACAAGTGCTTAAAATTTACAATTGTAAAATTTCTCAACGTAAGAGTGTTTTATAAATGATTTGTGCAACGCCCCCAGGAATGTTATAACCCGTCAAAAGGTAAATATTTTGTCCAAAATGTTCCAAAAAACGCATATTTTTAAATGCATATAACTAAGAATAATACTTTAAAAAATGTGAAAATGGAAGTATTTAAGTTTAATTTTAAATTTTAAAATTTTCATACTATTTCTTATTTTATAATTGTAGAACTCAAAACCTTATAAATGTTTTTTTTATAATTACACTCTGCATACTATGAAGAATGTTTAATGTATCTTAAAAGACTTTCTCTCACATTTCCAAAAAAATTATGTTAGTACCTCTTTTTCAAACGGCTGAAGATTTTGTGTGCATACGCATATATAAATATGCACACACAATTGGAAGCATGATGTAATATTGAGTGTTACATTGCAAGGAAGAGGGGAGGAGAGGATAATATAAGCTTTTTTGGATAATCTTTCCATTTTTATTTCTTCTCAAGTATCAAATTTCACATTTCCTTGCCTATCCCTGTTCATCGCATATTTTCATTGCCTTCAATGAAAAGTTCCCTTCTTAACAACAAGGAAAATCCCGGATGAGAAGTGTTTCAATACCATGGACAAACTGCATCTCTTAAAAACTCTAGCCCTAATAATTTCCCTGTAAGAATTAAAAATATGTGCAAATCAAAGATAGAAAGAAGAAAATATGTGTCCCCATACAGCGTATGTGCAAATCGGTTGTGGCTAGCTTTCGGTAGCCCGTACGGTGTACGAGCTTACCAGTTAAGAAGTTAAAGCATGGGTCAACAGATCCCGGGCCAAGGTCTCGGCCTGGGGGAGGGGGGAGTGGAATTCGTCTCGTCTTCGATTCGGCTTCAGAAACATCATGATCAGGGAAATTTTTATTGTGAAGTGTTATTCTTGAACATAGACTGTGGCTTGCTTTGTCACGGATTCGAGCCCAGTACCACTAAAGATCCGCCGTGTAGGGCAGCGATGCACGTTAAATCTGTCGAGAGCTGAAACGTCCTCCCGTTGGTGTGGTGTGGCAGTTAGGAGAGGGGGTGCCAGCTCAGGTGTCGTCCACGTCACTTGACCATGGTTCAAAATTACGTGGTCCGTCGCCAAAAGCCCTCGTGTAGCTGAACAGTGCGACGTTAATATTCAATCAATCAATTATGCTTGAACATATTCTCCAAAAAAGTGGGAATTTTGAACTGGCCATCTGGCAACAGTAGCAAGATTGCCTTATATCCGTCTGTGCCTAGACCCATCATTTTGTCGAAAGATGGTAGTTGATAAAGTCGTTTTGTACGTAGGTTTGTCACTCTCATTTATTTGTTACAAGTTACTGTTTGTATTTGACAACATATGCTTTATGTATACTGTGCACTAATAGGGTCGTAGGTATTTATGCATAGGGGCCCACAGCTTTAAGAAGTCTTAAGACTTCACTGAACATCACATGAAATCAGTGGCGTAACGGATAATTTTCCAGCCCCTCTGCAAAGTCAGGTTTTGTGGGCCCCAGGCTGGATCTTACAAAGGGTACGTACTTGGCGTCAGTGAGGCTTTGGGAACCCTATAACCCTGGGCCTCTTCGCTATACGTGGGTGTACGTTACGCCACTGAATGAAATTATGTTAATAATGAGACATTTTTTCCGTCTGCAAAAATGTTCCGAGTCTGAATTTGTTCTTTATGACAAAACATGCACAAAGATCGCTCAAATTCAGAACCAAAACCTCAAAAAAAAAGAAGAAAAAGAATGGGAAGCGCATTTTTGTATTGATACATCGATAATTTATCGCATTAATTCATCGATATTAATACAAGTGATCAAACTTCATGATATCAAGGTGCGAGGCGGTCGACTAGGAAGTATTTTCCATATTTCAATCATATTCCGCAATATGGCGATTAATTTGAGGGCATCCAATAATATTGGAATGGCGGTGACATGTAAAGAAACGTGTTTGCCTCCGATTTATCCTCCTTTGGCAGCCATCACTTCCTCCTGGCTGCCCATCTCGCGCACTTTCGTTTGTTTACCGGGGATGAGTTCGATTTCACGGGCAAGGGAGTCATTGTTGACTTCCGCTTCGACCAGGAAGATAAAGGTTCAAGGCTCTCGTCGGCGTAGGTGCCATCGAAGTGGGAAGACCCGCTTGTCGTGAAGAGGCGTCGCTCAGGAATGCCATTGAATCCTGGAATGGTATGAGAAATAGCGTAAAAGTAGCAGTGACTTGTGTTCTGAGTTAGTGAAATGAATGCAGTTAACCTCAAAAAATGTCTTTTTTGCTTATTTCGAGTCGAGATGATTTTCCACTACATAGCAGAGAAAATGAGTGACTGAAAATTAAAGTCTCACTTTGTTCAGCTACACGAGGGCTTTTGGCGACGAACCTTGTCATTTTGAACCATGGTCAAGTAACGAGGACGACACATGAGCTGGCACCCCCTCTCCTAACTACCAAACCACACCAACGGGAGGACGTTTGAGCTCTGGACAGATTTAACATGCATCGCTCCCCTACACGGTGGGTCAAAAGTGGTACTGGTCTCGAACTCGTGACATGCCAGCCCCGACCCAATACCTTTACCACTCGGCTACCACAGCCACATATAGCAGGGAAAAGATGTTTGTGGACTTTGTCGTATTGACTCACAATGGATTCAATTCACGACGGTCACCTGATAAAGATAATGACGTGCTCTCCATTGAATTCAAAACACAAACATTAAACTTATTGTACGTGTTGCTGTACTTGTAAGGCTTAGATAAAGTTTTAAATTTATAATTGGGTAACTATATTCAAATGTTATAGAAAAAAATTTATATAAAAAGATTTTAAAATTTTTTAAAAAAAATCTTATTTTATATGCAAGTACTTTTTTTAAAATAAAATGCATTGTTCGCATTATTATTCAAAAATATGTAGTTTTTAAGAGAAAGTTTCTACAAAGAGCAGAATTTGGCAACACCGAAGTTCGTAAACTGATTAACTGGAAACATATGATTGCTTTTATCGTGTTACTGTGTCATTAGAGGAGTTTTTGAGCTTATTGGTTAGAAACACATGGTTGTCATTATCATGTGATTATGACGTCACATGAATTCAGACTATTAGATGGAAGAGTCAATATTTAATGGTCCCTTCATCTTTCTAATTTTGATAGAACGTGAATATTTTCTAACTCAGATTCAATGTAATTGTTATTTCTCCCAATGACATTTGATAAGGTTTCAGATTAAGTTTTAACGCTCCAGCTATCAAACACCAACTACTTTTCAAATTTTCCCACCCCCTTTTTATCTAATCTACCGTGTATTTCCGAATATAAACTAATACGCGTATAAGCTGAAAGTGGGTTTTTTGTTCAAAAATTTACCCAAAAGACGCAAAAAAAAAAAAAAAAAAAACTGAATTAAAAAGAAATATTCCTGTAATTTTCAGACATGTAACCCTGAGAGTAAAACGGGTAAAATATTTTCCAATCAAATTGTTGTTCAGTAAAATGCCAAAGATAACAGTTTGCTTTCTGGTAATCCTATCTGAAGCTTCCACATTTTTTTCATTAATTTGTTATCTTGTTTGATATCCGTACTTGTCGAACTTTCTAAATCTTTTTTTGATTTGGAAAATGAGCGAGAAGAAAAATTCGTATACGGCATGGGATCGTCGACCTATGTTTCAGTTTCTGGAGGAAAAACTTGCTGCATGTTGCTCATATGCATTCAGACGTCCCAATAAATAAATCGGATTTTTAAGAATTCCAAATAATTCCAGTTTAAAAACTGGAATTATTGGGATTTCGGCACTGACTTTGAAGGATTTATGTGTTTTTGTTTTCTTCTTTTTGAATAAAAGTCCCAATCATACGCTAAAAAAGTTCAAATTAAAATTTCCTGCAAATGGCTAATGGAAAATGGAAGAAAAAGAAACCCATTTTTCCTAAACTATCTTCTTTCTGAGATTAGTTGATCCGTGTTTAAGTGCATCCCTTTACTTTCACTTAAAAATATTCCTAAGTTTCCCGGTTTATATACGGAGATATACTGAAATTGTTTACTTCTTAAAAATGTACACTATACAAAATATTGTGAACAAAACATGGAGCCAATGTATGTATAATAAATCTGATAAAAAGGTAAAACGTATTGCTTTAATTTATAATTTTCGTTTCGTTAGAGCAACATTTTATAAGATGTATATGTACAATTAAATGGGGATTAAATGAATCTATCTAAGCCCTGCGGGGGCTTTGAACATAATTCTATGAGCTTTGATTGAATGCCTTCATGTGCATAATAGAACTCGCTCTAATAGCTTTACTCAGGTAATTGCTTATTGATTGAATGTGCCAATGAAAGAATATTTCATTTAATAAAAAACATGCCCTTTTACCAAAAAAAGATATATCAACCCCTTCATCAGCATGAAAAATTATTCCGAAAACAAAACAAAATTAAAAGCAGAATATGCATGACTAGTTCTTATGGATTAGTTTTATAGGTTGAAGAAAAATCTTAGTGAACTAATCTCAAAACCAGAAAAAATTGCTGTCTTCCATTGACTTATACATATATAGAGGAAAAATGACTCACTCGGTCACTAATCGAGATTTCTGTTAGACCTACAAACTTGAAAATTGGCAGGTATGTTCCTTTTGTTAAAATAGAGATTTGGGAAACGAGTTTTGTAGAAATCGACTCCCAAGGGGTGTTGCGCACTGTAGATAATTTTTTTTTCATTTTATTAGACTTACAGACCTAAAATTTGGAAAGCATGTTTCTTTTGTTGAGTAGAGAGCCACTAAAAAGAGGTTTCGTGGAAATTGATTTCCAAGGCAGAGGTTGCAGGGTCGTTTGAGAGGGGGGGGGAATTCCGTTTTTGATTTATTAGACCTACAAACTTGAAATCTTGCAAACAAGTTTCTTTTGTAGAGTAGAGATCCACTAAAATGTTTTTTCGAAAACTGATTCCGAGGGAGGGGGTTGAAAGGGCGTCAAAGATAAATATACGTCTATTTCAGACATTCAAGTCCTGTTTTTTTCCAATTAAGAAGCAAGGGCTGTAAGAATGTTTTTCTATACAATCAAAGGTTTAATGCTAGAAAGATATCAATAACTTAAAGCAATATGTAGACGAAGATAATGAAATACTCAACGAAAAGTGGGAGGGAAATGGCTAGTATATGTATATTGTCCTTTTTATTTCCCAATCATGTGTGATCCCACTTCAGTTCAAAAGGCTCTGATGAGGTCTGCTCTGTCATCAAATTAACATGCCAAAATAATTAGTTACATTTAAAACAAGTAATATATATGTAGGATTTTCCCTTTGAAACATTTGTTAAAAGGTTGAGTCATATCCTTTTCAGAGGACCATTAATCTCAATTTTATTTATTACTGCATTCCGAAGCAGCGCCATCTAGTGAGCTTTCGTAGCTCCGGCTTGAATAATTTTTCGGCAGAGGCCAACTAACTACTGCTTGTTCAATACGTCGCGTCTTTACCGCATTTCCGCGCGGCACCACCAGTCCTAACATCCAAGAATGAGAAAGGTTTATTTCCCCGTCTTCTAAAGGTATAACTCAACTTTTAATTAACCTAATTCCTGCATGTATTTCTCTTTGTAATTATCCCCTTTTGTAAATATTTCCCTTTAACTTTAAATAAATTCTCTTTTACTTTGAAGTATTTGTGTTTAAATGACTTAGATTCATTTAATTCATCACTCACCATTAAATACTTACCCCTAGACAAACCACCTCGCCAATCTAAAATCCCGCCTTCTGAAGAGTCTGATTTTTATTCGAAGATTTATTCGGACTCCCACATATATAAAAAAATTAATCAATTCCTACTTAGATCAATATAGAAAATTTTTATTTTAGCTAATTTTTATTAAATAGTTACAATTAATATAAATATGTATATACATATGACAAAATCACAACATTAAGTGGTAATTCATTTTTATTCAGTATCATTAAAGTATCGTATTGTCATCCAAAACAATCGTGTCTATAAAATTTCAGTTCAACTGAATGCTTTAAAACGTGAGAAAAAAACATTTTCAAGTTTTACCACAAGTCGCCAAAAGGGTCGCTAAGTCGCCCAAAATAATGCCAACGTGGCTGTATTTGTAATTCTTTAAATAATTAGTTTTAATCAATTAATTTTTATTAATTCTCATTAAATTATTGTATTGTCATCCAAAATAATCATGTATATAAAATTTTAGCTCAATTGAGCGCTTTAAAATGTATTTTATTAACGATTGAAAATTCCACGAAGATGAATAAATAAATAAATATATAGAGAGAGAGAGTGTGAGCTAATAGAAGGAATTGAATAAATATTTAAAAGAATATTATGTTCGATTAATTTAATTAACACATAGTAAAACAGGTTTGTGAAAGTGGCAATTATATATATAAATAAACTAATTCGTGAACTAACAAAATACAGATTCAGCATGTTTTAAGGTAAACCTGCGCCAGACCAACATAAAAACGTGCATTTACATGTCTTACTCATAACATGACACTAAATAATACTAAATGATAAAATAATGATATTATGAAGCATAAATAAGAATAAAATAATAATTCGAAGAAGATAAACAAAGGAGAAAAACCTTCACAAATTCAACTCTAAGTTTAACAGCTACTTTCATTAGATCTTAAGTATGCTATGATTTTTCATATGTGCTACACTAGTGGGCTGAGTCTGATCTGACCTTAAAATCCATCTGTTGAGCCTACAGCTACAGAGACAGTTAAGTGAGTGTGTCGTGAAAGGTAGGTTGAGCAGACGATATCCGCACAATTTGGCCGTGAAGGGAGTGCGGATGACAACAAAATTACCTCAGGTCTTTTTTTTTTATTCCAAAGACGGTCAAACGGAAAAAAAGAAGAAAAAAAATTCAGAGTTCAGCGCCTCCGGACAAAAATTCGGTCAACATTGTCGATGGAGTCGTTTGCAAATGACACATGAAATTATTTTTTTTGCAGAAGGCATGGAAAGTAATCATAAATATTAAAAAAATACATCTTGTCCCGTTGTTTATAAAATGGTTCCGAAATCGGTCACAAATTCTGTAGCGAGTCATTTCAAAGCCATCCATCATTGTTTGCATATCGAAATTTGAAACAAAGCAAGCGTGAAAAGTAGGCTTTGTGCAGCAAAAAAAGATTTGTTAGTGAAATATAAATGAAAAAACACGATATTAAGTAGTAATCCTTAATACAGTAGGTTCATGGGTATTATGTTTTTAATGGTTCGACGACATTCAATCGTGTTTATCATTTTTATTTCATTATTAGCGCATAAAAGAAATCAAATAAAATTAATATAAAATTGTAGTCAAGCTATTATTAATTTATATTATTCAAAACAATATATATAATACTTCTGAAGGTAAATTATATTACAATTTCATAAAGATTTCGGGAATACGTTTTCTTTTATTGATTGATAATTCATCATCTCTCAACACTGAGAATTATTTGAAGCATTGTCAATGGGAGAAGACTATTATTAGAATTTAGGTAAAATCAATCGGCGTAAGGACTTCATAGAACAAAATCAGGTTAAAAACACATTATTTATTAAAAGAAGATTATTAAGATTAACTTGTTTATTTATAAATCTCATGCTGAAAATTCCAGTAACCGTTGATACTACTTCTCGGCTTAAATTAACTACACATGCCCAGATTTACAATAAGCACATTGATAGTCAACGATTCATACCATGTCCAAAAGCAGTCACCGAACTGTTCTACAGAATTAAATAACATGTCTACCGCCAATTAAAAGAACATTATCTCAATATCTTAGATACGTTGCTCCTTCTCCATCAAAAAGACGCTTTCAAGAGCTGAATGAATATATTACTAGAGTCAAAAAGTTCCCGGGATGTGTGTTCCGCTACATTCCTGTAGGTGTACTTTGGAGGGGGAATATCTCTTTTGGAGGGTGGTAGCATTAGTAAGAAAAACACACAGCCATTTGGAATTCATTCCTGGTACTTCCGGCGTTAGCTGTAGATCATTTCTCACAAAGCAAAATTTTGACTTCGTCAGATTTTGGAATGTCGTTTGGACCAGGTGCAAACATCAAATTCTGTGTTTTGCTCGAGAAATCACTTCCCGAGACGATCCAGATGCCGAAGAAAGCATATGGAAACGAATCCAGTACCAGAGGACTTTTACCTGTTCCCATGGTAGAAAATGAAATTGAAAGGAGATCGTTTTGTGGATTCAGATGAGGTGATCCAAAATGCGACAAAGCACCTGGAAGATCTCTCAAAAAATAGATTCTTGCTTTGAACAGTTATACGAAAGCTGGAACACATGTGTGGATACAGGAGGGCAGTACTTTGAGTGCCAATAAGATTAAATTATTATTCTTTTTTATTCTATGTAATTGACTATTCCGGGAACATTTTGACCCCACCATGTATATACTTTACTAATAGCGAAACAAATATAATTCAAGACCATTAACTATTAAGTTTTTCCCTTTCCAGCGAAGTCTGAGACATATTGACAAATTTATCCAGCAAAGGCGTCTTCTTAAATTGAAATCTTGACTAACGTTTCTATTCGTTGAAAATGTTTACAATATTTTTCTAGCTTTTATAACATTCTTTTAAAAAATAGATTTCCCAAATATTTTATTACATTATTAATTTCAACACATATAAATTTCTCTTCAATTTCCCGTTTCTCTCTCTTCCTCTCTTCTCTTTCTCACTTCTCTCTTTCTCACTTCTCTTTTCTCTCCTTCTCTTTTCTCTCCCGCTCTTTTCTCTCCCTCTCTTCTCTCTCTTTTCTTTTTCTCTCCTTCTATCCTCTCTATTTTCTCTCCCTCTTCTCTCTTTCGTCTCCCTCTCTTCTCTCTTTCGCCTCTCTCTCTTCTCTCTTCTACTTCTCACTCTCTCTTCTACTTCTGCATTAAGTAGTTATTTATATATATTTTATAGCATACACAAAGAAGTGACCTATCTTGGAATTAACCAAATGGGAGGACGATTGGTAGACGCGATGCACTGGTGTTCAAAATGAAACGTTAACAGTATTATAGGAATTGAAAGTTTTTTCAAGAGGAACAAAGGGTGCTTGAAAAATATTTCCTTTTCAGAAGTTGAAGTAGAATAATTTGATTTTTCAAGAAATATACAAATCATGGAAGTTCTTTAAATGTCTGAATAACTTAACGTTACTTTTTGGCACTGAAACTGTCCAAAGCCTGTTGAATTTTGTTGCGGTGTGTACAAATATCACAACATACATCATGAATCTAGTTTTTCGCAAATTTATTTTTCTTTAATTTATATGTGTTACTAAATTTAATTCATTTTAGATGTATTTTGTCACTAGTTTGAATTCACCACACAAGGATTTCATTTCAGCTTACGTTAGTAATATTTCTACATATTTTTTCCGTCCCATTGTCACCTATCGTAAAATTAAAAGATGTGTGGCGGTGCATATCCGGAAAATAGAACCCGCAACTTTCGGTTCCGTAAACACGTAACGTACCACTAGACTAAAGTGATTACTGCTGAGGCTGTTACTGGTTTATGTTGATCCGGGGTGGGCATTACATCGATCGCAATTGACCGGTGGACCACCAAGACATTTTGGAGTGACCACCTGAAGATTTTAGCAATTAGTAATTATAAACTGAAACATTCAAGATTGGCTTAAGTATGTAGGCTATAAAAGTTTTGCTGACTACAACAACAAAAACTAAATTTATACAAATATTTAGATAAAAACTAAGATAAACTTTAGATAAAAATGTCTTTTTTTATGTGTTTTGAATTCTTTGATAGTAAATGTATCATTTGATATTATTATAATTGTAGCTACTATTATTACGTTCGTATTTTGCGTTTTGCTTTAAACGAAGTTTTAAAAGTGTTAGTTTTTTTATTTTAGTTCTGTAAGTACATATTCTGTATTTATTATTAATTTATAATAAATATTGTAGACTATTTCCTACCTCACCACACCTACGACACTGGTCATTGGCGCACACAAGAGTTTTTCAAAGGGCGGGGGGTCGAGGGTAGAAAGTCTACCATTCTGGTGTCATACCACAATACACAACCAAACATATTTTTTATTTTGTAGGTTGTCAGGAACAAAAAACAGTAAAAAATAAACTACTCAATAAATACTCAACATTAAATAATAACAAAAATATTAATAACAATTACTTAAGTTTATCGTACGGTATTCACACATGGAATTAAAATCAATCGGTAAAAAGAAAATCAAGGACTGTGGGGGGACGGTTCAGACAAGTGCCCACCCTCCTTGTGTGCACCACTGACATTGGGAAAACCGCAAAAGATCGAAAAAATTAGGAGTAGACCGCGCCCTGGTAAAGTCTGTCCCCCCCTGATGTAGACGATGCCGCTACAGATGTAAAACGAGGTATAACATTTAATATAAATTTAAGCCCTTGACCCTACGATATATTCGGAAAAAATCGTCTTGATTAATCGTAATATAAATACCTACCTACAAAATTTGATTTAAGAACTTTCGTTCTACAGGAATCCCAGTCATTGATTTAATTCAGAAATATATATATACGATATTTTAAATCATGCACGCTTACAAAACACACGCAAAACAAAACTTGCAATCTTCGTCTCCAGTTAAGCAAACAAATTTTGTTTGTGTTTTTTTTTCTACTAGTTTATTCGTAAAACCGATTATGATATATTTGAAAAAAAAATGTCAAATATATTCTTTTGCATATGAATGATCCATCTCAAATTCTTTTCATCCTACATGATTCTGTTCAAATTTAGTTCATCCCATTGTTTATTGATGTTAAATTCGTTCTCCTAATATTTATTTACGTACGTAATCCATTCTTAAAACAATTATCGAATTTTTTTAATGGAAAAATTAACCAAAACGTTTCTTCACGTTTTCATTTTGTAATGCTAAGTAAGCAGATACACACACTCGTTATGATCGAATTTATTTTCTGCAGATCTGCTTTATGGTTCCTTGAAGTAATGAAATGCATTGTTTATCCTTTGGTTATTTTCAAAATTTCAAAAAAAAATTCCTATTATTTTGTTTATTTAGTGCTCATCAATCATTCTGCATGGGTTTTTTTACAGTAAACCAGTGTTTATTTCTGTTTTATATCCTAATCAAGTAGAAAGAAGCAAAATTTCATTGAGTAAAAATAAACATTTTTTTGCTGCTGTGAATTGTGTTACTTTATTGTGTTTGATCTTTTACATCATCATAGCTTTTTAGTTGCTTGTTAACTGAACGCATTTGATTGTTCAGTTGTAGTTTGATCTTATTCGTTCATAGTGGCATTTTTCGTCTATCTACTTCTAGATTCCAAGATCATCGAAACAACCTATATATCTCGTAATTTTCAGATGATCAGTTAGCTTTAAAGTTGACATTCGAATAAGCCCAACAAGAGCATGTAAGAATTGCAATCCCTCAAAAATTCAATAAAAATTCGTGTCCAAAAGTTAAAAATAATTGCCATTTATATGCAAGGCATTGTGAGTTTATAAGGAATACAGAAAAATAATTCAATAATGAACAAGAATGGTAACCACTTTTATTATTGAAATAAGAAGGTTGCAAGAAAAATGGTCATATCATCAGTTTAAAATTTAGAATTTTTTTTTTATTAATATAACATGTCAGGCTACATCTGACAGCCATGCATGTTGAACAACAAATTCCCATACTTTGTATGTGTATTCAAGCAGTTCCTAGTCTGATGGAGAGCCTTTTTCAAAACTGAAACAGAACTTGTGGTGAGTGCTGACGAGCTGCGTGTTTTATAGGGTGACCTAGAAGGCCAGTGCATGCACTGAATAACTTCATATTCAAGTAAGGTATTAATGATACTCGCATAGTAGGGACATGGATTATTATCCAAAAATATACTTTCTGGATCGACTGTACCTCGAAGCAGATGAAACCAAGGCTCGAGAATTTCGTCTTGGTTTCTTAGACCCTCCCCCAATTCATCTCAAAGAACTGGAAATCTGTAAAACTGGCAAGAATTATACCAGTTATAATACTCCCTGAAGGAAAATACTTTTCTGCGCGTTTTTATGGGTGAAAAAAATTTCTGCGATGCAAATCGTTGTACTACAAGCATTGGCTTACGGATTAAATATGGACTCGTACCTGAACTACTGTTGCTCCTGTAACGTCCCAAGCATCTAAGTGATGACACTTATTTGGTCTTTTGTAGGTTTATTTCTCAAACTCACAGGACAGTTCAAAGACATACAAAAATATGTACAATATTTACACTTTTGTAGAAATCATTAGCGATCTGATTATTGACATTTGCAAAGAGGTCATTCCTTACGCTCGCTGATGGAGCTAAATACAGTCTCTCGTCGAGAGGTAAAAGCCGACTGCAGATATCCACACTGCGCTCACGGGTGGAGCTCTCAGATTCCAACTGCTCTCGTCGAGAAGTGAAGGCCGACCACTTATGGCTTGGTGCTCGCGCACTCGCAGTCCTTCCGATCAGTCCGCGTTGACACATCGAGTTCGCTACACTCCACTATATGTGACATTACTGTTGATGTCTAAAATTCCGCTGGAAACAGTCGAGCTTATGTGCAGGCGATAAGATGATACAAGTTACCGAATGTCTGGCATGCAGGTAATTCGTTTGACCGTAAACAATTTGTGTCCGAAATCTTGTTCCCGTAAAGATTGTCAGTGCTAAACCAGTTATCGGGCAGAACAGTCAATTTTATATTTAGCATTTTGTGAGAACATTTGCTTATAAAAGGAATACATTAGTAAACTATTAATCGATCGATCGAAAAAGTGAAATATTATTTATTTAAAACACGTTCGAGTAAGAACTAGTGCATTAATCGTTTTAAATATTTTTAAATAAATAATTTGTTGTTTGGTATTCTAAATGACAAACCAAATGAAGGAATTGCATTTTAATTCCATTCATTAATTGTTATAGGACTAAAAGATAGTTTTAAAACAAATATATAGAGTATTTTTCTTTCTAACTATTCGAAACCTATGCCGTTTAAGTGGTGTGGAAATTTGGATAGAGAGAGGGGCCAGCTCGGTCACTTGACCGAATTTCATCGCCAGTAGCCCACGTGTTACGGAATGCGACGTAAATTAGAATCAGCTCAACGCGGTGCCTTTAAACTCTTTATAAACCCCAAAAAGTTCTAAAAATCAATTAAGAAATGTAATTAATACAGAAGCGTTCTTAATCAATTAAGAATAGTATTTTACATCTTTATATTGTTGAGGAGTAAGGAAATTAATTATCTATTATGTCATAGGTTCTCAACGGGGGCGATAACGCCCCTTTGCGGGCGTTTGAGGCTTTCAGGGAGCAGTAAAAGACCCAGAGTAAGTTGGGGGGGGGTTGAGATGATATGGAGGGGCATGGACAGATTAACCAAATATCTATAAAAAAACTAAATTTAAAAAAAACTATATTCTTATAAAAAAACTCGCTGATTATGTACTAAAAAAGTAAACTTTAATACTGATTACCTAATGTTGATTGTATGTATTTACAATTCTATATTCGTGGCAATAGCTGCTTCATATTTGCAAGTAAAAAAAATTGGGGGCTTTAAAGAAATATATTCTATTAGTAATAGAATATATTTTTTAAAAATTGAATTCTTGTTTGCGCTATGTGTTACGTACGCTCTTATTTCTCTGGAGTGGGAGGGGGCGGTATCGAAATATTCTCTAAAAAAGGGGGTGCCAGTTCAAAAAGGGTTGGGAGCCTATGTGTTATATGATTCTAATGCAGCATTAACTAGATATAAACTTAAAAAAGGTGGAAGTAAGTGCATAAATATTGTATTAATATGATTAACCACGTCCTTAGAGAATGAAAAATGCGAAGTTTATTGTAACATAAGGCTTTGACGTTAAACTTTTGTTGGGTATGAAATTAAGAATCTCACGCTTTATCATGCCATCCCGAAGTAGTAAACATCCAATTGAAATTCTGGATACAGCCTCCGTCCTTTCACGTCCCCTCTGTAACCTTAACGGTAATGCGAGTAGAGTTCGTTATAACAACTCTATTGGGTTACGAAATAATAACAACAGAATATTAAATAAAGAAGTAGAAGGTCGTAATTAAGAAACGCAGAAGGAATGTAAAAAAGAATAGTGGCTTTTTTAGAAATGGAAATCACGAACTGCCCTTCTACTTTTTTTCTTTAAAAAAATACTTTTCTTTTGGAATAAAATTCATTCTGTTTCTAAAAACGAGGAAGTGTAATGTAGGATGTTGAGTACTTAGAGAACACGTAATCATCTAAGAATGTTGATAGCTTGATTCCAAAAGTCATTTGGTGAAATTATTTTAAAAGAACAGTAATCAATTTATCAATTTTTTTTCTTTAGGAAACAACCAAGATAAATTTAGAAACTTTGAGTGAAATTAATGAATAATTTAAAGATGATGCATAGGTGCATGATTTTAAAGACTGCATTATTTTCTTTAATGTGTAAGGGTTTCTTAATTTTCAAATTCATTACCTCCATGATTGAAAACCAAATTTTGTGACGGGGCTTTATCGGATTTTTTTACTAATCATCTTGGGGGAATCTTTGGGGCCAGAATGGCATTATTTCAAATTAATCCTTTCAAAAAGAAACCACGATATGCAGATTAGTTATTAGATATATATATCGGAGCTTTAGTTTTCGCGTGTTTGTAGAATGAAAGAATAATAGTAGATGAATAGTCGAAGAATTAGAATAGAAGAAAGAAAGAAAGCTGAGATGTGCTGATCGCCGTGAGATATTGGTAATATATTAAATATAGAAGTATAATTACAGAACGGACTTTTTATCGTGTTAAATCTAAGGTAGATAAAGATTCTGAGGTTAACTTCTCATAAAGATAGTGATTAGGATTTCAGGTGCTATTTACTTAGAACTTAGAATTACGTTGTATCACTCCTGATTACATCCCTATAAGTAAGACTTGTGTTGTGTTGATCAGTATATTTAGACAATAATAAATTAGATTTATTATGACGAATTTGGGTGATCAATCATTTCTTCCTACAAATCTAGGTCGCGTGAATGAAGAGTTGGTACCCCGGGCCGCTGGGTATCACAATTTAACTAAGCTATGCTGAATATATTTCTGTAACTAAAGAACTTTTAATTAAAGAGTTGTTCCGGAGTTTATTTATAATCTATTTTATTAATTTTGAAACAAAAGAAAAAAACTAGAACAAAATGAAGATGATCAATTTCATATAGAAATCTGAAAGTTTATTTTTGAGATCAAATTACATTAAGAAAAACCAAGAAACACGAAAAAAGAATTGTTATGTCTAACTCTGTTGTTGTTTCTGTTGCCACCTAATCGACGGCGTCAGATCGAGACCCAAGAAATCCATCGTGACAAGGGCTAGTTGAACGCCTACCATTAGCCACAGCTCTGAGCACTATGCAGGTGACAGTACGATTTGGCTCAGTAACACCCCAATTTTGAAGAACACGCTGGAAGGGGTTTTCTATAGACTTAATCAGAGGACTTGCAGCTCGGTGAATATTCAGTCCAAAACGTGAAATTAGGCGGTCACCAAACGTGTCTTTCAATAAATCGATTGTGGCACGAACTGTGTGACATGTTGCGCCGTCTTGTTGGAACCACAGCTCCTGGACATCATGATTGTTCAATTCAGGAATGAAAAAGTTAGTAATCATGGCTCTATACCGATCACCATTGACTGTAACGTTGTGGCCTTCATCGTTTTTGAAGAAGGATTCCATCAGCCCATAAAGCGCACCAAACAGTCAGTTTTTCTGGATGTAACGGTGTTTCGACATACACTTGTGGATTAGCTTCACTCCAAATGCGGCAGTTTTGTTTGTTGACGTAGCCATTCAACCAGAAGTGCGCTTCATCGCTAAACAAAATTCGCTTATGAAAATCGACCACTACAATAGAATTCCTTTCCTAACACGCTTTAAAAGGTCAGATTACTTCGAAATTTTGCACACTTGTCAAGGACCTATGACAGTACAGTAATTTAATAGTTTTGTTCTATTATCCTAATCAGGATTGGCAAAAATAATTATTTTGAGGATTTCGAGATTAGGCGACTAATTCATTATACCATTTCCAAATTTGGCGAATAATTCCAGATATGGCGACTAAAAGATCCTACCCCTTAAAAAGATGCAGCCCTAAAAATGAAAACGCTTGTTATTAATACAAATAAAAGAAACAAAGAAGTGTTCTTTATGTGAGAAAGGAAAAAAAGACTCTTGCATGCGAATAAAAATAATTTATGTTCTAACTGCTAAATATTTTTTATTTTGAAAGTGATGATACTAATTAACATTATAGCAATACGTTTAAAAGGTGATAATAATATTGACATTTAAATAGTTCTTCTTAACACACTTTTATTATTTAGACCTATATCTATAGAGACGGAATCTTTGAAATATAGCGATATGGTACGCATCCGAGGCCCCGTAAACGCAGAGAATAAAAACTCTTGAGACCCATTAATTAATATCCATTGAAGAGCAAGACTAATACCAGCAGCCCCATAATCCTGGCTCCAAATATCAAACTCAAGGATAAATTCAACAAAGAATAAATGATAGTTTTAAAAACTAAAAAAAAACAGTCTTTTACTGTAGATCGAACTAAAAAAATTAAAAATAAATTATAGTTTTAAAAAAACTAAATAAACACGCTTTTATAGTGAATCGAACTAAAACGTAAAAAAAATAATTCTTAATATAAGAATAAAAGGATTAACGAGAAAATTAGTGTCTATACTAAATGTTATAACTTACTAGTTCTGTTCCGAAATGCTGAATTAGTGTAAAGCATCCCACGCTTTTAACACAATGACATTAATTTTCTCGTTAATCATTTTATTCTTATATTAAGAATTACTTTTTTACTTTTTAGTTTGATTCACTATAAAAGCGGTTTTTTTAGTTCTTTTAAACTATAATTTATTTTTGAACTAACATTTGAATGGCTGATATTGTTTAATTAATATCACGAGAGCTATTCGGAATTTTAAAGTATGATCAAGAAACGAGGCGACACATGAGCTGGCACTAAACTCTTCGACGAACTATATTTATTGAAGTAAATACAGAGAAGAGTCTCCCCCCCCTAAAAAAGTAATATAAAAAAAGTTTTGAAGTCAATTCCTACTTATGTCAACAAAGAAAAATTTCATTTTACTTTTTATTAAATAATTACAGCTAATGTAAATATGTATATACATATGACAGAATCACAATATTCAGTGGCAAAATAGAAAGTGATTTTGCTTTCAATTTTCCATTTTCACTTCTATGTATGGTGTTGGATTCTATTATATTTTTGTTTTTGTTACTATTTATTCATTCATAAATAACATCTCGACCCCACGACCTTTGGATTAGAAGTCCAACGTGCTTTCTATTGCGCTACAGGGACACAAGGAGCGATCTTCCTTTTTATATAGGGTGTTGGGCTATTATTTTTACAATTTTTAAGTTTAACTAATGAATTAATATCTGGAAAAACTATATTAACATCAAGTGTCATCCACTACGAGTTTTAAAAAAAGTATTTGAACTTGAATAGATGAATCGAAAGTATTTTATTAACGACAAAAAATTGGAACAAGATATATCTAATATATAAAATTCTCGTGTCACAGTGTTTGTAACCAAACTCCTCCGAAAAGGCTAGACAGATTCTTATAAAATTTTGTGCATATATTCATTATATATATATATATATAGGTCTGAGAATAGGACGTAAACTATTTTTATACCCCTAAGTGATAAGGGTGGTCCGCCCTAAGAAAACAGTTTTTTTGGCACCAACTTTGATTTATCTGCATTGTTGTAACACTGTTATTGTTACAACAATGACAAAAGTTGGCGTCAAAAATCGGTTTTCAGCCAAACTGGAATTTCCCGAAGTTGCTCTGTTGACTGTATTAATTAACTTCGTTTAAAAAATAAATACTTTTAATATGCAATTAACTTGAAATATATTATTAAAATCTCAATTTCGATATGTATTACATTTTTTACAAATTTCTATGGATTTTTTCTAATTTAAATTCCTAAAAAAAAGATAAAACTATTTTCAAGCAGATTGGTACATTTTTTTACCATTTTTTTTTAATTTTTAGAATTTTGTAATTTAAAAAAAAATTCTGTTTTTTTTTATTCATAAAACATTTTTAAAGAGGATATATTTTTTCCGTCTTGAATTACATTACACTGAAAAGAATTGGAAAAATCACCAAATGCCAAGTTGCCAAAGCTACCTCAGAACTCACCAGTTTGAGCGCTTATAGCGCTCAAACTGGCGCTTGCGGAAAAACAACTTACGGAGAGTACGTAAGCAGATAAAAGATTTTTCTGTCAGATAAATGTTTAATGTTTTAATGTTTTTTCTTTTATAATGAGTGTAAGTAATGAATTTTCTGTAATTTTCCAAATTAAACCTATTAGTTTGAATTTTAAGAAAGTATTCATTGTTTCATGTATAAAATAATTAATACGATCTTAGTTTTTTGTAATACATCGCAACTGATAGTTTTCTTTTAAAGAAATAGTTTACTTAAAAACCTTAAAATATAGGAAAATGCTGCTATGTTTTTATTAAATAGTACTATTTCCTTTTAAATCTTTTTATACAAGGAATGTAAGCAAAGAGGTTTAGTCTTCCTCCACCCATAGTTCTTTTTTCATAGTTACATATATTTAATTGAAAAATCAAACATCTCGAGATAAAAGCAGTCGTTTCATAGCTAACGGTAGACATTTTTTGATTCATTATTTAACGAATATTGATATCGATATATTTTTTAAGAATTAAAGTTATATTGCGTTTTATTATTTATTACTAAATTATTTATTTAATAATAAATTCGTGCATTGTCTGTTTTCTTGAGAACAAAACTGGATTAGCTTTGTAAATTTTTAATCGAAAAAAAAATTTGAAAAAACAGATCTTATCCCTCGGGGAAAAAAGGGGTTTTATACTTGAAAAAAACCCATCCAACGCTGGGCTGAATGGAGAGAAAAGAAATCTATCTGACAGAGAAGAAGTGGAAGAAATTTCTGAAAAGAGGGGATTTAAATGACATAAACATAGAAATCACTTACTTTTTGCTCACACACACACTGAAAGGCTGGCGTCTAGAGAGAAAAGGAAAATTCCCATGGGGATAAAGTTGTACCCAAGTAAAAAGCCCGTGCAAGACCGGGTTAAGTGGCAAGAAAACAGACTCGCTCGACGTGACAAATATGTGGAAGAAACTTCGAAAATAGTATTTTAATGACATTAATATAGAAATCGCACACACACACCAGGAAGTGCTGCTACTGAGAGGGGAAGGGGAATCTCTTCCAAGGCATAAAGCTATACACTTGAAGAAGTTCGTGCAACGCCAGGCCATCCAGCTAGTATATCTATATATATAAAGGAGAAAAAAAGCGACTCATTCTCTCACTGACTGACTCACTGACTAATCACAATATCTCTCCGGAACTATTAAGCCCACAGACTTGAAATTAGATAGGTAGGTTCCCTTCATGGAGTAGACGTCAGCTAAGAACGAATTTTGCAAAGTTCGAACCCCAAGGGGCGTTATGGGGTTTAAGGGGCGTTATAGATAATTATTTCCATTTTTAAACTATTAGATGTACAGTCTTGAAATTTGGTAAGCGGATTTCTTTCATAGGGTACAGATCCCCTACAGAATGGGTTTTGTGAAAATTGACCCCAAGTGGCGTTGTGGAGAATTAAGGGGCGTTATATGCAATTAACTCCTTTTTTAAACTATTAGACGTAAAATCTTGAAATTGAGTAAGCAGATTCCATTCACTGAGTAGAGATCTGTCATAAGATGGGTTTTGTGAAAATCGTTTCCTAAGTGGCGTTATAGATAATTATTTCCATTTTTAAACTATTAAACGTACAGTCTTAAAATTTAGTAAGCGAATTCCTTTCATGGTGTACAGGTCCGCTACAAAATAGTTTTGGGGAAAATTGATCCCCAAGGGTCACTGAGGGGATTGAGGGGCGTAATTGATAAATATTTCCGCTTTTCAACTAATAGAACCACCTGCTTGAAAATGAGAAGGTATGTTTCGTTCATGGAATAAAGTTCCTTTTACAAAGATTTTTGCGAAAACGGACCCCCAAAGAAGTGAGGTTGCGAGGGATTAAGGCGTGTTGTAGAAAAATTCCTATTTTTGAATTTAACTCATTTACTGGAAATTTGTTGAGCACTTTTCTTTAGTTGAATAGAGTTCCACTAAGAATGGATTTTACGGAAATCAACTCCAGTGGGAAGCGAGGAGAGTTATTGGGGCGTATTGATAGACAAAATTACCGTTTTCGAACTGCTAAGACTATAATAATAAAATTTGGTTTGCATGTCCCTTTTGTTGAATTGGAATCCACTAAGAATGCTGTCAACGAGGTATTGATGATAAAAATTCCGTTTTTGCTCTGTTAGATTTAGACTTGAAATTCTGCACGCATGTTTATTTTATGGAGTAGAGATCCACTGAAAGTTGCTTTAGTGAAAATTCTTGATTATTAGGTTAAGTGAACGAAAAAAATCTTTCTACTTCGATTTTAGGCATAAATAGAAATTAGATATTATAATTTATATTCTTTTTATATCAAGGGTCGAGAGTGTAACAGCTATAAATATATTTTTCAATACAATCAAATTCTTAATGCTAGATATTAATAATTAATATATATGTAAACAGTATACATATATACAACATCGTGAAATACCCAGTGAAGCGGGTGGGTAACGGCTAGTATATATGTATAAAGGGAGCTTGTGAACTAATAGTAGGAGTTGAATAAATAAATGTTGATTTAATAGGTAAAATAAATAACTCTGTGTACCATATTTAATGACTGTTTAAACCCAAAATATTTAACTAATATTATTAGGGTAAAATAAATTAACACAAACAATCCTTTTCTTATTGGATGTATTTGAACGGAACTTCGACTTTAAGCATTAGTTAAAGCACTCTCTAGCATTAGTTTTCAGACAACTCTATCTAATAATTTTCCGATGCGTTGCCATGGTACCATAATCTTCAAGATCAAAACAAGTGTTTTCTCATAAATAAGAACTGTCTCATTATCACAATTTTCTTTTTTTCAATTCATTTCAATAACAAATTTTTTATTCAGTTTAATCTATTTTTAATAATAAGTCCTTTCACATTTCGCAATTTTTTCCAGTGGTTACCATGACAAACATGAGACAACATTTTCATCTGTTCTCCAACTTTTTCATCTGAATGTAGAGAGAGAAAAATAAAACTATGAAATATAAATTATAGGGGAAAAGTAACAAAAGAGAATCTCTGATCTTATCCTTTACCTTAAAACAAATTCCTTTTAGGGTACATAAGGATTATTTAAAGAATAACAATTAAACACAAAAATATTTTATACTCATTGACTAATAGATTCGAATTAGACATGTTCCGAATACCCTCTGCCCGGAGGTATCTCTTCATCCACGCGATCTAGAATTGTAGGGATAAACGATTGACCACTCAAACCTTCCATAATAAATCTAGTTTATTATATCTCAATATATATTAATCAATGCAACACAAGTCTTACTTAGAGGAAAACGATCAGGAGTAATATGACGTGATTAACAATTCTTAGCAAATAGCGCATTAAATCCTACTCACGATCTTTATAATAAATTAACCTCCGAATCTTTATCTATAGCCTATTCCTAGAGTCCGCTCTATAATTAAACTTTAATAATTAATCGCTTACCGATATCACACGGCTATCACCAACTTATTTTGTACTTTATTCCTTTAATATTAATCTTATATATATTATTATCCGACTTAATCCAGCTTCTATGCCACTTTCTAGCTTCTAACTGACTTCTATATGGCTCCTATAATACTCTCCGGCCTTCAGCCGACTTCTTCGCGAATGCAAAAGCTTCAATATATATAATTATTCACTAATCTGCATTTCGCATTTTCTTCTTGAGAAGGTTGGATTGAAATGCCATTCTGGCCCCACAGATTTCACAAGGGGGTTAGTGAAAAGGCGTGATAAAGCCTCGTCGTAATCTCCTCCAAGAAGAAAACGTAATTTATTTGAGTCTTAATGGCCCGATCGAAATTACACTAAAAATTTGCACTTAAATTTTCGCCAAAATTTATAACTCGAAATTAGCAACAACGACTATACTAAAATAATTACACCGAAACAACCATTATGAAACTTTTATCAATCATTCCTGATCATCTCCATTTACACAATTTATAAAGGTGTACCCCATTTGAGCAACGGACCTAGGAAAACTTCATTTCTGGAAGGATCAAAAACCTGGCCGTACACAACCCGATACTTAAATATTGCAACATACATGTCTGCATCTGTCACAAGTTTGTCTCCTTTACAATATTCAGAACGGTTTTAATACAAATCTTCTGCAAATTCTGCAATAAAAAATCTGTCCTGTTATACTTCTCCTAAACATCAGGGTCAGCCACCCTGAAATGAGATATAAATCAATGAACGTACAAAAATATTTTCCACACATTATCATTACATATCACATAACTTTGTACACATATTTCAAATAATGATTTTTAAACATATACACACCATCTGGTTTTTCTAAAAAGAACTTCCTTCCAATCGCGCAGCGCTGTTAGTGTTATGATTAATTTCCTATCTACACCACGTTCCTGAACAAGATATGCATTAATATCCATCAATACCTAAGCACATATACAGTATACAATTACAAAAGTTTTTACAATAATCATTTTAAATAAGCAATACAAGGAATTCCCAGCGAAGTCTTAATCTTCAATAAACAAATGTACTCATACAATTGCTTTCTACACTTTGGAATAAATTTACACATACAAAAGTTCATTTTTTAAACAGCCAGAAAAATGTACCGCAACGTAGTGTCAAACTTTTTTACAATAATAATTTTAATAAAACTAGACTTGCTTCTTGCAACAATTCACCTGACTGCCTGTCAATAAAAAAATAATGAAACAATACAACCTGGCTAATGATTTCTTTTGTCGTTGCCATCTCCAACGAGGACTTCAAGCGATGCGGTCCTCCTACTCCCTGACCTTCCACTCATCTCCTGGCGCTCTTACTATCTGGAGTTTCGACCTCATCGTGGATTCTGACGGCTTGATCACCCGCTCATCGGCTTCTGGTCCGGCTCTTGACGATTCTGGTGTTCGACTCTCTTGGATTCTTGCTGCACGGCCTGGGCTCTTTGAACCTTTTTCCTCTGGACCGGACTGGTCCCCCTTGGGCTTGCATCTCTCCTCTGGATGATCTGGATCCAGCTTCCTTGTTAACTTTGACTCTGGGACTCAAGTTATACGGGCCTGTTTCGCGTTGCTGCAATGCCGCATCGGACTGTCGGATTTTCTTTCTAAAAGACCATTAAAATTAACCGATGACAGTACCCCTATCTTATACACCAGTCTTTCTGGACCCTTGTTCCGCTTTCGTTGTGGTCCCCCGGATCTAGACAAAGGGGTTTCCTCTTACATCCCGTCACCTCATGCCTAAACTTTGTCCTTTTATCCATTTGTATAGAAGACTCCTTTGACCGTACACTTCTACGCTTATAATTATCTGACTTACGCCTACCACCCTGATCCCCAGTAAGACTTGTCTTTTTACCTTGCACACCTCGTCGTTCACGAGACTCATTCGCACAACTTTATGACCGATCTGATCTAGGTCTATCACCCTCAAAACTACTCGCTTGATATTCTGATCCACTGCTATCTGAATTTCCAACCTTTATCGCGTTCTCGTCACTTTTTCTCTGATGATATATTCGCGCGCGCGCGTACTTGATCTATATTAACAGTTATTCTCTTTCCTGCCTTCCAAATGATCTAATAATTATTCTGTAATCTTAAAATTCTATAGAGACCTTCAAACTTTTGTTTAAATTTCGCGACCACTTACTTCGTTGTCGAACTTAAGGCTAGTCGATAGAGCCTATATGCCGACAATGTTAAATTGAGCCATTTTAGGAACCTGTTTCTCAGAAATTGTTGAATATAAAAACTTCAATTTTTTTTGGCTGTATAATAATTAGGCTTTTTTATTTAAATAACAGTAAAATGTTTCAAATATATTGTTTACTTTTTTCAAAAAAATTCATCGTAAAAGTATCGCTTTGATATTTGTGAAAATTGTCATTTTTTTTACGATAACTGCTTCTGAGCAAAATATTTTGGGAAAATCTCCAAGAAAGTAGCTCTATTATATATAGTTAAATATTATTTATGTGCAGTAAAAATTGCAAGTATATTGATTTTTTAGATGCTTTGAAAAAGGTACACGTAGTTTGAAAACAATCAGTCTGAGATAATTGCATTTAAGTGTAAAAAGGCACTTAATTACAAAAATAATGAATTACAACATGTATTTGCCCTATTTTATTAAACATTAGTATCTTCTTAATTTTTTAAACATAAAATAGGAAAAAAAAGCCTTAAAATATTCAGAAAATACGTATATAGTAATTTTCAGTTTTTGTTCAATGAGATCTTTTTAGCATTTTGCATCAATTTTCACAAATTATGTAACAATCTGTGAAGAATTTTTAGCTTCAATGCATTAAAAATGTCAAATTTGATCTTATAACATCATAAATATATAGTAAACATGTATCCATATGTAAAAGTCATGATTTGGGAATATGTGATTTTACGACGTTAGAAATATTTAACTATAGATTTGTAACTTTCCATGCAAACACAAGTTCTAAAAGTTTCAAAATTCAAAATTTTCTCTAAACTGTACAAAAGATTTAAAAAGTCAAAAATAAAACTGTTTTTATGTTTTTAAACATGAAATTTGTGTATTTTTATGCATGCAACAAACTTCTCGCAACGACAAAAAGCATTACACATCTGAGTTATAATTAGTTAGCTATTATTGAAAAACCTTTCAATATTAAAGCTTAAAAACGTGTCTAAACAATAAATAAACAATAATATTTGCAATGAAGTGAAATATTTAAAATATATTGTTTAGTTTTCTCAAAAACATGTAACATAAAAATATCACTCTGAATTTTTAAAAAAATTGACATTTTTTGTCACGAGAGATATATGGACTCCAGTCAAATAATTTGGAAAACTCCTCAAAAAGCTCACAGGAATATATATAGTTACATATCAGTAACATGAGGGAAAAATTTTATGTACATTTATACCTTACATTCTGAGAAAAAGATGAAAACAGTTTTAAAAACATCCTTTTTGAAAAAATTGACTTTTTGCTATTAAGTGCCATTTTATAACAAAAATCATGAATTACAGCATGTATTTGTCCCATTTTATTAAACATTAGCATCTTTGCAATTTATTTTGCATAAAATAGTAAACAAAAAAGTCTTAAATTGCCCAGAACAGCATTTTTCAGTGTTTTTAACGAGAAAACATCAAAATTTACTCAAATACTGAATTAATTTTTAAACAATTTGTAGCTTTCATGCATTTCAGATATCAAATTTGAACAGAAAGCATCATAAATATAATGTGAAAGTGCATAAATATGGTTTTGGTGTGAATTTGAGATGGTATTTAAAAATACCTGATTGTACGACGTTTCTTAAGTTTTCGTTAGGTTTTCGTAACATTATCATTAGGTCTTGTTGTTGCAGACAGTTTCTAAGTTTAAAACTTCGAAAGTTACTTTAAACTGGACAATTGATTTCTAAAATAGACAAAATAAAACTGTTTCTATGTTCTTAAACATGAAATTTATGTATATTTATGTATGTAACAAGCTTTTCGCAAAGACAACAAACATGACATTTAATGTATCACCTCATACCTTTTTCTCAGAAACTATTAATCATAACGACTCAAATTTTTATTTATATTAATTAGACATTATATTTATACTGAAGTGAATTTTTTAAATAAAATAATTAGTTTTTTCAAAGACAAACTTTTAGTTCACCGAACAATTATTATTATCAATTTATTAAAAATTGTAATTTTTTTGTTATTATAACTGCTTTATATTTAAATGTTTTAAGAATATTTCAAAAATGTCACTTCAGTATGCAAAATTGCATTTAAGAAACATACACACAGTAAATTTACACAATTTTAAAAATATAAATTTTAAACATGCATAAAGTAAATTTACACAATTTTAAAAAAATAAGTTTTTGAAAACAGAAATTTTTATAAAAAAAATCTTACCTTTGTATTAAATTTAATCCAAATTTTTCTTAAATATCACATAATTGTAACTTCAAGTACTTTTAAAATATTTTTAGCGTTTTTTTAAGTCTTTTAAAGTTTTAATTAGTTATTATTACTAATTATTTAAACTAAATTGAAAGTGAAGAACAGGTTTAAAATTAGGTAAAATCACTAAATATTAAATATAGCATTCAAATTAAATCACATGCGTACAAATTTGGCACAAAATTTTTTTGCATATCTAGCACAGTTAAATTTACAGTTACTATACAGGTATCTAATGCGTATTAATAAAAATAAATTGAGGCTTTGCAACTTTGCTTCAGATTTAAAAAGACAATGTTTACATTTCTATCTATCAAATGGGCGTGGTTCAGAAGCTGATTATTTTTTAAAAATCATTTTAAAGTACTTCTAATTCATATAATGGCTTGTAATTTATATCAATGGAAAGCTCCCGATTAGGGCTTTATAGAAATATCAAAATCTCAAAATAGATTTTTAAAAGGGGTCTACCCTACTGACTGGCCTTAAGGTATGTGACTACCCAAAATTCGCCATTTTGGTGAAAAGTTTCGAAACTTCTTTTATGTTTTTATTTTCTAGCCCATATATTTAAGATTAGAAAAACACTCTATTTTTATTTCTACGATATCTAGAAGCAAAGTTATAGCATAATTAGTAAACCAGAAATGGAGTTTACAAAACCGGGAGTAGATCCCTACACAAAATATTTTTATGTTATTGAATTGAAATTTTCAAAACATGTTTTATTTAGTTCCATCTGTGTTATGAATCAAAATCTAATCTCTGTGTTTATATTAATGTAGTTTATTACTTTTTTTTATGAAAAAAGGCATTAATTTCTTAAAAAATCATGTTTTTGCATAAAATTTGGCATATTTAAAACACTTTCAAAAGTATTACAAATCTTTTAATTTCTCACACATATAAAGGTGTTATACACATACTGTATAAATATTATTTGAATACATTTATTAGAATTTTGTGTAACTGCTATTTTTCATCGAAATTTCACTAAAAATGACTGTTGCTATAGTCTATAAAACTCTTCAGAAAACATCAAAATGTTAAAGAAAAGTCCAAATTAGTTAAGAATGAATCAAAAAAGATCTTGACCTATAAATATGGTGAGTTTAAAAAATGTACAATTAGTAGAATATTTTTATACTATAAAATATTTAAATGCCTTTTCTGAGAAACTATGTTTTTCAATTTCTTGCTTCACGATAAAGTTCACTACAAAATTTCTTTTTAAGATATTGAATTAAAATTTTCGAAAAATGTTTTATTTAGTTTTATCTCCTGTCTAGACTATAATTTAATCTCTGTGTATATATTTATGTATTTTATTGCACTTTTTGTGAGAAAATAACATTAGTTTTTTGTAAAAAACTGAGTCCTTGCATAAAAAATGACATATTTCAAAAACTTCCAAAAGTATTACAAACTGATAGCTCTAAACACAGATAAGGATGTTATTTATGTACTGTATAGATATTATTGAAATATATTAATTCGAATTTTCAATACAAGCCTTACCGTAACTGCAATTTTTCACTAAAATTTCACTCAAAATTCCCAATATCTCCAAAATTATTTTTAATTTTGCGTAAATTGTACTTGTATTCCTAGTTATAATCCCTATTTCAAATAGAAAAGTGTTTTTTTGGTTGAAAATTTATATATTTAAAAAAAATGCTCCGAAGGTAGTCACATACCTTAAGGAATGCGTTTTCAATAACACCCAGTCATTTATCTTAATCTTAAGATCTCACCTCCTTTTAACTTTAGTATTAATTGTCGCCTCTTCAAATAATTTTTCAATATCGTCCACCACAAATTCGGTTCCTTTGGACACCATCACCAATTTTTGAAACGGGGTTGCAAGTTTTCTACCCAAAAACAACTCTGCTGGGGTCTTTTCTGTGATCTCATTCACTGCCGTTTGCAAGGCGTAGGCGAACTCACTTAAGAACTGGTCCCAAGTCTCGTGATTATCATTTATAAAACTTGCAATCATTTGCAAAAAATCGCGATTCATACGTTCCGTTCTATTGGACTGAGGTTTATACACAACTGTTTTGACATGCTGTATGCCCAGTCGATTACTCAAATGCTCAAAAATTTCGGATATGAATTGGGGATCGTTGTCACTATAACTATCAATTAAGTTATCCGCAATTATTTTGTACGTCACAATGTTTGTACTGAAAACATGTCTGAATAAACTCAATAGAGAATATATTACGTTAGCAAAAATGAATTACTCTTGAGAATTGGGCTTTCAAATTTCTCAATAACTTCTAGTATATATTGATACGAATGAAAAAATATAAAATATATCTAGGTCGCCCATCCGGTATAGTGGTTAGTGATGCTGACTGCTGTGGTGTAGGGACTAGGTTAGAATCTCGGAAAAGACATGGAAGTTTGTAAAAGTATAGTACCATTGCGGAAGGGGGGGTACTCTAAATAACCGTCGAGCCACTAGTCCTCTCATGAGGTTGGTGGAAGGGGAAAAAGTGGGAGGCCTCTGACCACCACCAGGGAGTTCTCCCTCTAAATTGGGATGGGAATCGTACTGTCACCTGTATGGTGCTCAAAGCTACGGCTAACGACAGGTGTCACTTAGCCCTTAGCCATGATGAATTTCGTGAGCCTCGATCTGGTCTTTGCCGATCAGGTGGCATTAATAACAACAACATAATAAAATATATCTAAAAAACGGAAATTATAAATAAGAAAAACAAAACTGAAAACTACAGAACATATTAAATATTTTAAAGGAAGAAAAGAAATACCATTAAACAAAAATTGAAAAAGGAGCCCAGCAAACATTGTTGAACTTAGTACAGAAAGAGTGAGCTTAAACTTGTTAGATGGTTCCAACCTTCCCCCTTTGCGAATCGGTAGATTAATAAGGAAAACTCCATACAGAAAACAGACAAAACAATTCAATCATTAAAAGAGTACATTGAACTAATCTCCTATATAATCCACGAAAAGTTAACTAATTTAAGTTTTGCATTATATATAAATTGTAGCAGAATAAAATTTAAAAATTGTATATATGTGCAGTGATATAAGTGAGAGAGAAAATTTAAAGTTCACACATTCAATTAATCTACAAATTATGTATATATATTTTACGCATCTTATTAAAATAATTCTTAAACTTCTTAAACGTGACTTTTCATATGTACAAAATTCACATTTTGAAATAGAGGTATGATGCATTCTAAATATTTTACAATTCTTGTACGTGTTGTTTCATTGGTCAGTTTAAATCAAGCGTGACCAACCCGTGCCACGTGAAGACTTATTGAAAAATTAAAAAAATTGAAAAGATAATAATTATCATTTTTTTTACTGTTTTATTGAAAGGTGGTTGTCTCAGACAAAATAAAACATCAAAATTTATTTTAAATACATGTAGACAACAATCTTTCTTTTTCGTGTACGTTAGTTTACCAAATATAGTGCATTCGTGAGATTCTAGAATTTGTGAGAGAGTGTTTTAAAATATCTGGAAGAAAACAATGAACTGGTGCCCAGTGAATGCTTGCTTCTCAAGAATGAATACATGCTTTGAGGTTTAGTTTTTCTTGCCGATACTATAAGGCATTTAAATACTTTAAATTTAAGATTACAAAGAAAATATTGTTCTTTTCCAATTCTGATTGATCATATATCTTCTGTGGTGAACACACTTTGGCTTTTTCGTATCAGTTTTGGAGAAAAAAGAGAAACTGATCCACACCTAAAACAACCCGATTTTGTTAGCATCTTCGAGAACCAACCTACCTAAAGTAAAAAACAACAAATTGAATACTCAGTAAAAAATCTACAAATGGAAAAACTACATTAAGAAAGTACTGACTGTTTAATAATTATTTAGAATTCAATTTTTCTGGTTACTCATTTTTGTTTTATACCTAACCAAACTGATTGAAACTGAAGAAAAAAATTAACAATTAACAATAAAACTTAACCTCGTACTTTTGTACTATTTATTATATTATTTATAAATATTTACTACTTATAGACTTGCATAAAATATGTGCTATTTGCGTAAAAATTCCATAATAAGCCTATAGGTAACATTTTTTTATCTTTTTATATTCTTTTTTTTATTGTTGGAAAAGTTTGAAGTTGCAAGTATAATTTTTTTTATCACATAGGGGCACTCTTCTCAAAAAGGTTGCCTCCCCCTGGTTTAAATGCTTAAGATCAAATTTTCGCTGTTTACGAGTGAAAAGACTTCGAAATTATCATTCCTGGATATGGAAATGTTTCTAGTATCCCACTTTTATACAATACATCCAAAGATCTTACTTATCTTATTTACTTCTATACTTAATCCGACTCCCGCGGATTCCAGCTCCCAGTCTTTTGTTGACGAAAGAGAAACTCTGCCACAAATCCGGAGAATTGAGCTCCAAGACAATCTAAGTTTCTCCAACATCAATATTGACCGAGATCTTTTCGCTTGGCGCGAAATTGGCGATGAACACGGTACGCTGGCGCACCTTCTACAATCCCGACGAGTAAATAAACTTAAAAAAAAAAAATAATAATAAACTGCAAATATAAAAGCTCTGCGTATTAAAAAGAGAGGACCGGTTGGGCCTATCGAAAAAGAAAAAAGGTTCTCATGGACGATAAAAAAAAGCATCACGTCGAAGAGTCAGTCCATCCGGTTAACTTACTTGACCTCAACCTAGACAGCGCGCGCGCTTATGATCGATTCGTAAGCTGTTGGCGATTTCAATCGAGACAAATTGTTGATGTATTTTTCTTAAATATATATCTAATACACCATTGTAGATATGGTACATTTCTTTTTGTACACGTCAAAAATATGTTCCTTTTAAATCCGCGTAAAAATTGTGTGCAAAACGGTTTGATTTGTATAGGGAAAAAGGACTGCGTTATCATAAATGATTGAATTTGATTCTCGAAAAACGCGATTAAAAAAACCAAACTTATCAATTTTTATGCATGTTTATTTACTTCTATATATTTAGTATTTATACATTTAAGGTAGTGCTTCGCAAACTTTCTCTGTTTGCAACCCAATATTCAACCATAATTTTCATCACGCCCCCTTCTATACAAAAACAATGTATTCAATTCAATAGTGCTATGCTTTGACGCTAAAGATATAATATTACTTTAACCTCTTTAGTGCGTATATAAACGTGTCACTCATCCAAAGCGTTAATTGCCCTGGACGTATATATATACATCTTCCCGAAGTTTGATCTTTTCTGTTAACTGCTATCCATAAAAATATTCCGAAGGCTTTGGAATGCAGTAAAGGGACCTCGGCAATGTTTGCGAAGAATGTACTTATTTCAGAGAAGGTTTTTTTTTATTTATTCTTTTTCATCCCCCAATACATCATACACGCGCATCTACGGGGAAAACCGTGGCATTGTGGAGAAAATCACGCAACTTTTCATCGGCAGTGAAGGGATTAATTATAAACCGTATAAATTATTAAAATAAGTGTTAATTTTTGTGTATAATTTTATATATGTCAAGCCCATGGGGTCACTGGTAATATATTATTAAACTTGTTCTTTACTTAATATTGTTAAATTAACTATAAAGTGCATTGCGCAGTTCTGGTACATTTATAAGTGTATTATATCAGTGTAAATGTGTATTTTTTATTTTATTATGTCAGAATGTATTTTATTTGTTTACTTTCAAAAAATTAGTACTATTTTTAAACAATCTCTTGTTTTCGACTTTTCAATATGTCGCACCCCCCTTGTAGAGTTATCCTGACCCCAAATGGGGCGTGCCCCACACTTTGAGAAACACTGATTTAAGGTGATTGAGTACTTCCAGTACCGTCATCATGATTGTCTAAAGTGCGGGCCAAAAGCCTTTAAACTGAGACCGGAACGTAAATTATGAAAATATTTACATTTTTTTAAAAAAGAATAAATGTTTTGCATTATTTTTCATATATAAGTGATTCGTTGACATTTATTCCGAAAAAAAAGATTTAATAAAAACATCTTAGAGTATACCAAGAGAATTCACGTTTGGAATTATGTGTGTTACCCTCTAAAGACGAATTTTTTGAAGAATTACAATATTTCTATGCAATAGTCAGCATTTTTAGTAGACTTAACACAACATTTGAATGAAAATTTGAGAATTCAAGTAAAAAAATCAGTTTATTAATAATATGTTCCAAACAATAACAGCGTTTGAATAAAAATAGAAATTTTGGAATAATCAAATAAAAGGTTAGAAACATTTCAGCACTTTGGCTGCACATAAACCTGTGAATTACACGCAATATGCTGCATTAATTTTTGATTTAATTCAAAAATTTGAAGGAAGATTTCAAGAATTTCGAAAAAATATATGAAGAGTATTCTACTATTACACACATCATACACAAAAAATTTCAGTTAATTATTTTTAAAACATTTTGAGCATTTCTAAAAAAAAAACCACACACATTTCGAGTAAAACGCATTTTAAATTATGACATCTTGCTTAAAGTAGGGGCTTCTGTTTTTACTGAAACACTTGCAGTTTTTGTTCTAGTGAATGGAAAATAATAAACTTGGTATTTTTATAAAGCTTATGAGATGCCTATAAAATAAAATAAAAAATATTTGTTAATTTTTAGCAAAATTTACAATTTTAGTGTAGTCTAATACCTTAACAAACATTCGTTCAAAATAAGAAATGCATATATATTGTCTCAAGGAAAGATAAAAACTTTAAATTTTAAAAATAATAAAAACAATATTATATAGTATTACAAATGCCGTTATTTTTTTAAATCGAGCTCATTTGTTTCCGGTGAGATAAGCCCTCATAAATGCAAGACTCTAAAATGCAAGTGAAAAAAATAAACGATATACTTGATTCCATTAATATTTATACCTTACATGTAAGAACAAGATAACGTATCTAATATGCTGAAAAATACAAATACTATGTTTTTAAAAAATCGTATAAATATACATTTTACGAGTTCTACCTATATATATATATAAATCAAATTTTCAGTCATTGATAATAAAATACTTTCTATTCACCCATTTAAGTTTAAATACATTTTTTTACATTTGTAGTGGTCGACACTTGATGTTAATACAGTTTTTTTCAAATATTAATTTATCAACTAAATTAAAAAAATGAACAAATAGTAACAAACAAAACTATTAGTCCAACAGCATATATAGAAAGAAAAATCGTTCGTTGTGTCTCTGTAGTCCAATGGATAGCGTTTTGGTCTTCTGATCTTCTGGTCCAATCCCACCTGAATTGGCCTAATTTCTGAGAACGTGATTTCTTTTTACTATACTATTTTATTAGAATAATTAAACTTAATTAATGAATAAATAGTTGCAAACAAAAATAGTCAAACACCCTATATAGGAAAGCAAATGAACATTGTGCAAGGAAAATCGCTTTCTATTTAGTCGCTTATTATTATAATTCTGTCATATGCATATACACAATTATATTAATTGTAACAATTTTTTTTTAATAAATATTTTCTAAAGTAAAATTTTTCTTTGTTCATCCAAGTAGGAATTGACTTAATTTTGTTAATATAATATTACACTTGTTTTATATTATCAATTAACAAACAGCACACACACAAATTATGTATACTCAGAATTTAGAAAAGCTGAAGTAAAATTTAACAATAATTTACATCAACGTCACATTCTTCCTTTTTATTTCAAAGTGTTAACACTTATTTTGCTACATAAAATAAAAGCACTTATAATATATTTTTCATATCTTGCTCCACTATTTTTTAAAAAAATAAAAAAGAGGCAATGAATGTATGCCCCCTTTCAGAGACTTTAGTGCACTTCTTATGAGAGAAGAATGAAGTACACATTATACGACTAAAATTTAACGTGTCGACGACTCATTATGCGAAATGATTCGGAACAATTTTGTTCCATGAATCATTTGACGTCTTTGTCTTTATTATGCCTTCCTTTTTGTTATTACACAGCAAAACATTTCACTGTTCATGTTCCTTGTCTTATGTAAATTATCGTTTCAATTACGCACAAAAAATACGTACTTTCTTGGACGATGTATACATATGACGGAAATCATATTGTGTACTGTAACCTTAAAAAAAAACACACACAAGTAATACATAAAAAAATTAAATCAATTCCTACTTAGATCAACAAAGAAAATTTTTTATTTTAGCTACTTTTTATTAAATAGTTACAATTAATATAAATATGCATATACATAGGACAGAATCACAACATTAAGTTTTAATTCATTTTTATTCATTATCATTAAAGTATCGTATTGTGATCCAAAACAATCGTGTCTATAAAATTTCAGTTCAACTGTGAATGCTTTAAAACGTGAGAAAAAAACATTTTCAAGTTTTGATACAAATCGCCAAAAGGGACGCTAAGTTGCCCAAAATGATACCAACGTGGCTGTATTTGTAAATCTTTGAATAATTAGTTTTAATCAATTAATTTTTATTAATTATAATTAAATTATTATATTGTCATCCAAAATAATCATGTATATACAATTTAAGCTCAATTGAGCGCTTTAAAATGTATTTTATGAACGATTGAAAATTCCACCAAGATAAATAAACAAATATAGAGAGAGTGAGCTAATTGTAGGAATTCAATAAAAGGTAAGCTCTTTTGCTGTCAAATCAAATCAAATGATTGAATTTCTCTTTTAACGGGTGAATGAGAGTTTTTTAATGTCGCAGTATGTAGAAACATGAGTGAGTGAGTGAGTTAATATTAACGTCGCACTGTTCAGCTACACGAGGGCTTTTGGCGACGGACCACGTAATTTTGAACCATGGTCAAGTGACGTGGACGACACCTGAGCTGGCACCCCCCTCTCCTAACTACCACACCACACCAACGGGAGGACGTTTCAGCTCTCGACAGATTTAACGTGCATCGCTGCCCTACACGGCGGGTCTTTAGTGGTACTGGGATCAAACTCATGACATGCCTGCCATGGTTGGATACCTTAACCACTGGGCTACCGCAGCCCGTAGAAACATGAGAGCAATTCACGAGGGTTATTGTTTGCAGCCTTTTTCTCTAAAGGCGCTTATAAGATATTAATTCACAAGAATGATTGAATTTTGAATGCGCGTTCTTTTAAACTATTCGAAAAAAAATTTTTGGTCATGCTTGCCCCCATATTCTTTTAAAAGTCATTCACATATCCCAGTGCTTTTAAAACTTTCAATGTGTGCGACCCAATCTTCAATCATAATTTTCATCACTCCCCCCCTCCAAACAGTAACAATGTATTGACTTAAATAATACTATACTTTGACGGTAAAGCTGCAATGCGACTTTAACCTCTTAAGTGCCACCGGCGTAGATAAACGTCTCGCTCAACAGAAACGTTTATTGACCCGGACGTATATATAAAGTACATTCTTTTCTGTGCACTGCTATCCATAAAATTATTCCGAAGGCTTTGGAATGCAATAAAAGGAATTAATATTTCAGAAGTACACTCAGGAACATTGAAAATAACGACCCAAGAAGAAAGCATCGGATTGAAATGAAATTTAATACACATAAAGACGCAGATGAGAGATTCACTTGATCTCAAAAACAAGACAATTAAACGAATACTGGGTGTGAAACTACACAAATACTGGGCAACTTCAATATCGCGTTGGACCACCTCCAGCTGCAATACATGCCACCACACGGTCGGGCATTGAGTTAATTAGACACCTTATGTTGTCCTGAGGCAGATGGGCCCACAAATCTTGAGCAGCCACCTCTAAATCATGTACAGAGTGACACGATGACATCTGCCGTTTTAGCTGATCCCACACGTGCTCTACAGGGGACAAATCGAGGGAGCGGGCCGGCCATGGAAGAGTCTGAAAATGACGTAGGAAATCTTGAGCAACTCTTGCTGTATGCGGACGAGCATTATCTTGCTGGAAAATTGCCTCTGGGAGACCATTTAGGAAAGGTCCTACATGGGGTCGACGAATATCATCAACGTAACGTTGGCCCGTTAAGGTTCCACTCATCACAATTAAAGTGGACCGGCTATCATAGGCTATGGCCCCCCTATACCATTACACCAGCTGTTCGGGCAGTGTGACGTAGAACAGTGTGGAGGGAATTGTACCGCTCACCAGGGCGCTTCCACACACGTACACGGTTATCATCTGTCCCCAAAACAAACCGGGATTCATCACTAAACACAACCTTTTGCCAATTTGAGACATTCCACATTGATCTGGCTTGGCACCACTGTAGACGCAGTTGCCGATGTTAAAGGGAGTGCACGGAAAGGGCGCTTGGATTTAAGATTTACTTCTGCAAGGTATCTGGAAATTGTTTGTGGAACAATTGCTACGCCTACGTCTGCTCGTATCGTTGAACGAGTCACTGTGGGGTCCACAAGTGCTTGCCGCACGATCCTTCAATCCTCTCTCCTCATGGTCTTCCTGGTTGCTCCAGAACCGGTTTTCCACGCGTGGGTACCTTCTCGTGTCCACTGCTCCCAACAATTTTTAACGGCACACTCCGAACGATCCACCTGGCCAGCAACACGGCGCGTCGACCAGCCTGCAGTTTTCATCCCGATGATCAGGCCTCTCTCAAACTCGCTTAACTGTGAGAAATGTCTTCTAGCACGTTTACCTGGCATGTTTCGTTTACCAAAATCTTCCTGCAATCGGCGGGTAATCGTCACGTTTATGAATCTTCGAATTTGCGCTGGCTTATATAGCACCCTCTTCCTGATTGTAGCGCCACCTCGGCGTGTATGAGCATGCGTATTGGCACAAAACTTGGATCATTTGCATATCACATTGTGATGACCCCTTTGGGTCACACCTTGAACACCAAGATTAATTTGAGGCAAAGAACCTCCAAAAGCCATTTTGAATAATAGTATTCTTTATTTTTGTTATAATTTCCTCAAAAATCTCTGATAACAAATAATCTAATTATGTTACGTCATCTAAAGGCATTTGCTTTTATATTAAATTAAATTACTAAGAATACGATTGATTACTAATCTAGCTCAACTCAAGTAAGGTTTACCGAAATAGGAGATCCGAGAAACACACGTATTCGAATTCTTAACTGTCATCAACTTTAACTAAGTATCTCAAATTGACGCTTACTTTAAGCGTACGTGAATTATATTTACCGCTGGCTTATATCAGCTTTCTGGTACGTCTAGCAGCACGACGTCTTCACGAATCTAATCTCTTTGAAACTTCTAGTTTAGCTTGTAACGTTGTTGGCTCAATAGCCTACCATCATCTCTCTTGCTATCTCGCAACCCTCGACTTAAATACCTTATCTCATTTACATATCCCAAACTTCTTTTTGGAGTTGATTGGAAATATATATAAACGTGAATTTATATTCCCCAGAAAGACGTCTAAGAAGATTAGTGGAAAGGTTCCGTACAGATTCGTCAAAACATTACGCTGTACTTATTTGCAAAGTTTCGCGATTGTACTTAGCTTCCTTCTTGGGTCGCTATTTTCAATGTTCCTGAGTGTATTTACTTATTTCAGAGCATTTGACCACTTATTCCTTTTCTTCCTCAATCCCCCCAATGCATCACATACTCGTGCCTACGATAAAATAGAATAGCGAATAGCGTAACTTTTCATCGGACGTTAAGGGATTAATTATAAACCGTAAAAATTATCAAGATAATAAGCGTTAATTTTTGTATATGAAATGACCATGGGTCACTGGTAATTATTAGACTTGTCCTTAACTTAGTATTGTTAAATGAATTATAAAATACATTGTGCTGTACCGATGCATTTACTGGGTGGGCAAAAAGTCCGTAAAAATTATAAAACCCAAAAAATTAAACAAAATAAAAAACGGTTTGCAGGTTTAGCATCGATAAGTCACGGGATTTTTTTTAGATAAGGAAAAGAAGGGGGGAAAATCAAAAGTGTTTTGTACATAAGTGAAAGAAATGACTCGCAAATAACAGAAATAACGTTACCAAATCATTTATTACAGCAGCATATATGTTTTACATATCCACCATCACAAGGGATGACACATTCCAATCTTGTCACAAATCCAGCAACGGCAGAGTGAAGAATGTCCACCTGTATACATGGCAGCTGTCGGTGGATTGCATCTTTCAATTCCGACAGATTGAATAGACGGGATTAATACACCTGGGAATATTAATATCCCCACAGCCAAAAGTCTACTGGAATCAGATCTGGAGACCAAGGAGGCCATGTAAATTTGCAATGTTTGCTAATGATTCTTAGACTTAAACGATCCTCGAGCGATCCAGTTTCTTCAAATTGCTGAACAAGCTTACAGGCGTACCTCTGTTGAAGGCTATTTTGTAGTCTTCACATTTTTCTGAAGTCGAAATTTTCGCAGTGCAACAGTCGCTGATGCTTTTTTGTTCATGAAAAACAGCTTCGCCAACAAAGCTTTGTTTTTCTCACTCAGCATCCTTCTTCACTTAGTTGGTATGAACGGAGAAGTAGACCTGGATCAAGCATCAGCATTTGTAATCGCCTGTCTCATTTGCATATTTCCAACTCAGTCGTTTGTATCAGAGCCATCTGTCGGCAGGTTTTTTCTTGTCATAAAAAAATCCCGTGACTTATCGATGCTAAACATGCAAACAGCTTTTTATTTTTATATTTTCCGGGTTTTATAAACTTTTAAAGTTTATACGAACTTTTTGCCCACCCGGTATAAGTGTATTATATTAGTGTAAATGTGTATTTTATTTTTATTATGTCAGAATGTATTTCGTTTGTTTATTTTCAGTAAATTAATAATTTTTTAAATAATGTTTTATGTTTGACTTTTTAATATGCTTGTGTCCCCCTCGTAGAGTTATCACGCCCCCAGTTGAGGGGTATGCCCCACAGTTTGAGAAACGCTGACGTATCCCTTTAGATTACGAATCACAACTTGATAAACACTGTTCTAGAGGGGTTTCAAATTTTCCCACCTCGCTGCCGCAAGATTGGCCTCCCTATGTAGATAGCATTACGCCGTTTATGTCCACACATGCACCCCTAAAATATTGCGAGGTCCTTTCATGTAACATCACTCCGATGGCCGTGAGAAAACCCCCGAGCCGAACCCCGAGTGAAATTAGAGGTGTAAGAGGGAACTTCCCTCATCGCAAGAGAGTGGAAAGACAGTCCGTTTGAAACTCTCGAAAAGAGATGCGTTTGCATCTTCCTTCACCAATAATATATCCTTTAGAACTGAAATAGTCAATAGTTTGAATAACTTTTATCTGAATGTAAATATTGTAATTAATATCTGTGTGTAGACCTAATAAATCAATAATTTAATTTCTTAAATCTCACGTTAATTATCAATTTTCCCTAATCGTCACAAGAGCAAAAGGCACACACAATCCTCGTTATAAATTGAACACTTGATTAAGAACTGTGGTTGAAATGACGAGGATGGGGCATTTGAGGTGTCTATGATGGATAAGTTTTGAGATACTTTCAAGTTTCCACGCCACATAGTGTAAGATTTTTGACACTCAATTGAATTTAAAATTTAGTTGTCTCCTTTACTGAGCGTTTCGATTTTTATGCAGTCAGAACTCGAGACTCAATTTCTTGTTTCGCGATCTCTGAAGACTATGACGTGACGCGTACTCGGATTTCTTTGAACTTCGAGTTGATCCGTGTTTAAGGTCGCGTCGTGCTTTCGAGTCTTGATTCTACTCAAAATGCGTGTTTGATAAAAGGTTTGTCTTGTAAAATTCACCGACAAAGAAGAGGCGCTGATTCTAGTTAAATTCATCATGTCTCCAAGTCCTGACATTGGTATTGTGCTGGTTTCGAGAGTGGAGTGCTAATTGAGGTGTCCCCCTCGCCATTTGATCATAGTTCCGAATTACATAGTCTGTTGCCAACAGCCCTCGTGCTGCTTTAAAATGCAACAATAATAAACGAGCAATCAGTCATCGTGAAATTTAACTGGACCTCAAAACCCTTGTTGGTGTTATTAACTTAATGGACTGAACTCGAAATTATTATTTAAATCCAAATTTTATTAAAGCGACTTCCGATATGAAGTCCTTCGAATTACCTGAATTATTTTTATGCAAGTATTCTAGTCGATACAAAACACATTGCTACGGAAACTCTATGCATTGCCATTATTTGTTTACAATTCTAAAATTCGCCAAGATGAGGCGCCAACACGCCAAAGTTTACATGGACGTTAAAAACCCTCACTAGGTGTGGGCGAGGGAAAATTAACGTCACCCTATTCAGTTACACGACGGATTCCGGCGATGGACCTCGTGATTTCGAACCATGGTTAAATGACGAGGACGTCACCTGAGTTGAAACCCTCCTATATATATATATATATATATATATATATATATAATATCCACACCACACCAATGGAAGAGCGTTAAAGCCTCGACATATTTAACGTGCATCCGCCCCCTCTGCACGGTGGGCCTTCAGCGGTACTAGGCTCGAACTAATGGCATGCCAGCCACGAGCCCATTACCTTGACCTCTAGGCAACCACGGCCTCCATAAGGTGTGGTAGGACCACGAAGTTTGACCCTTATTTGGAAGTATGAGATTCATTTCCAAAAGTTAGTTGTGCTGTTTCAAGAATAATGTTAATACAAATGTAAGTTATTTTAGAATTTCGTTTATTACAACTATAAACTCCTCTTTAACTGGATCTAATCGCTTTGACAAGAAATTCAAACTACGCGAAGCCACGGTAACCGAGTGGTCATGAACGCGAGTTCGTGGCCGGCATTAACGAGTCGGGGTTTTGAAACCTAGTGCCTCTGAAAACCCGTGGCCACAGTAGCCTAGTGATCAAGAGAACGGACTCGTGGCTGGCGTTTTACGAATTCGAACCGAGTACTGCTGAGTATCCGCCATGTAGAGGTTGTCGATGCACGTTAAATAGGTCAAGGCTCAAATGTACTCCCGTTGGTGTGGTGTGGAAGTTAGGAGGGGAGGGTGTCGTCCTCGTCCCCTGACATTGGTTCAAAATTATAAGGTCCATCGTCGAAAGTCCTCGAGTACCTGAATAGTGCGCCGTTAATATTCACTCACTCGCCACTGAAAACCTACCGTGTAGAGGAGATGATTCATTCGTTCGAATATCAAAATTCTCCCGTAGGCATGTTGTGGAAATTTGGAGAGTGGAGGAATGCCAGTTTAGATGTCGTTCTCGTCGCTTAGTCGTGGCTCAAAATTATGAGATCTGTTGCCAGTAGCGCTTATGTTACTTCAGAGTGTGATGTAAATTAAAATCACATCAAATCAAACTAAAAAAAACGTGTTTATAATCTATACGTAATGTAGTAAATTGAGTAGATAAAAATTCCTCCTCACAAACATCAGTTAATTTTCTACATTTAAATGCTGTGGATGCTCATAATTTTTTTTTTTTCTTTACAATGTTTTTATTCATCTTTGATGGGGAGAAAATTTACTTTATTAACAGTCTTATTATTTATTGTTTAATAAGAAATGTTTATCAGAAATGCTATATCAATTCGATGTTATATACGTTCCATCCCAAAGCACTTTTTTGATAAAATAAGTTTAATGAACCCAAATAAAATGAATTTCAGTATTAGCAATCAATTTTAACGTTTCTGAAAGCATCCAACTGAAACCATTCGTAAAAAAAGCTATTTGATACGGTAGGCCTACTTTGATAGAGTATATATTTAAACTCCTTACACTTCTCTTGAAATTTGGCAAACATTTAATATCACTAAATGTGGGAACTAAAACTCAAAGGTTTTCGCTACTAACTTTATGGTCTTTAATTATTTATACAATACATTTTCCCATTGCTATGAATTACAATTATTTTAATTAAAAAAATTAAACAATTAGAAGAAAAAAGATAAACAAGTAAAGAAAAAGAAAGAAAAATCTAAATACAGTAATTATTACGAAATCATGCGAAAAATAAGAATTTCTTTATTTACTAAGTCTGATTATATTCGATTATATAACTTGTACAGACAGGACCACATGGTTGCTAAGGTTAAGTGTGTCTTTTATGCACCCGAAAATACTATTTTCCATAGCTTATTTCATGAATCTATGAAATATACTTCCTGTGACTATTTTATTAATAACATATTAGTAAAACAATTTACTTCAATAATCGGAGTTTCGTGATTTTGTTCCTCCAACCAGCTAAACTAAATTTCTTACTTCACTGTAGAATTCATTTGTTTCTTTCCTGTAGTGATGGGAGGCCACAGATTTGTTCCTGTTTTAGAAATCAACCCTGAAACGGCTTGGAATTTTTATACGAGTCCCCCTTGACCGGATGTGGTGAAATTCCTTTTGGTGGGGTGTGTCGAAAAAAGTTCCCGCATTAAAAAGTTCAGTAAACCCATAAATTTTAAGGTGGTGTAACACTGCGCCGGCCTCGGGACCAATCAGAGAAATTACATTGGACAAGGCTCTAGGATTTTTGGGTGATGAGGTGCTGAATAAAAGAGGGCACGCACCCGAATTTCGAGAGACAAGCCTATGCAAGTCCAGTATGGGGGTTACGCTGCTAAAACAAATATCAATATATTAGACACTCTGCAAAATTCTTTAATTCGTATGATTGTCAAAGCTACAAGATATATGCGCAATGATGACATACATAATGCATTAAAAATTACCAGTTTTAAAACTCATATTCAGAATCTTGCAATTAACTTCTTTGATGATCTGCCAGCAACCAACAACTTTAATATGCAAAACTTAACCTCTTACATTCCTAATGATAATTCTAAAAGACCAAGAAGAATACTTCTTGATTCGTATAATCCTCCTTAACTTATAATTTTTTCGTGCAATTTTTTTATTGCACAACATTTTACTAAAATTTTACTTCTTTAAATATTTTTGTCATTATTTTTCTCTTGCCTTCCCCACTGGACTTGCGCCTCCCCATTTGTTAAACCCCAGTCCCCAGGGCAGCCAATTGGAGTCACCGTTCACTTTACCCAGCAACCAATCAGAGAGCAGTCACTAAGCTCTCAGCCAAGTCAAAAACTTTTTCAAACTCACCATCCAGACGAAGCACCGAAGCCACGCCTCCCGGATCCCATCGATCGACCAATTGCCGTCATGCCACCTAGCAGAATGTAAAACCCCACTATCGCCATGCCCCTCATCGAAGACTTGTCCAGATATGGCATGGAGGACTGTTTTTACAGTCCAGAAGCCCAAAAAAGCAACGCCTATTTAACGTCAATTTCGAGAGACAGCCTCTCCCAGAGTTGCAGAAGAACTTTCAAACAAAAGACGCCGAAATTCCACCCGGACCGGGCGTCAACCATGTCCATCCCCCCTGCACCCTCTCCCTCTCAAGCTAAGTTTAATTATTTTTGATCTTCTTGTTGTAGAAGTAAAAATCCTCTATACGTGTGCTTAAAATAAATTTATCTCAAACGTTAAAACTGCGTCCGGTTAATTATTGATTCTTGTTTATTTCACTGCTAAATTATAGATTCTTGTTTATTTTAACTATGGTCATGATGCGATGTGAAATTAGGAAACTGGATTCACAATTTAGAAATTAAAGAAGTTAAAAATAGCGTCGCATCAGTAGTTTTAACACGACCTAGTTGAATTCGTATTAAAGTCTGACGAAGTTCCTATATATATGCGAATCAATTTTCTCAAGAAAATCTGTCACTAAACCAGGGGCTCCCAAACTGTGGGGTGTGTCCTACTACAGGGGCCTTATCTTCCTATATGGAGGCGCAAGTATATCGAAATATCTAAAATTAAAAGGTTATTTAAAAAAAATTCATTTATTGAAAGGAAGCAAAACAAAATGCATTCTGACATAAATAAAAAATAAAATAGACATTTACTCTAATATAATATACTTATAAATGTATCAGTACTCCTCAATGTATTTGATAATTAGTTTATCATTACTAAATTAAAAAACAAGTTTAATAATATTTTTTAGAGTTAAAAATGGAAAAAGAATACCAAATACATTTATTTTCAGTGTAGATAATTCATCATTTACCCCTATCCAAATTCAAAGCGAGAATTATTACTAAAAATCCGTCCCTTGATGTGAAACCTACGAAGATTTCTTTTTCGGCAGTTGAAAGCCTTTCTCTATCAAGATATCTGGGTACTTGGTAATACCTTTGTATCTTCTTTAATTAAATATTATTTTACAATCCGTTCCAATTTAAAAATTAAAAAGGGAATGCACACAACATAATGCTTATCTTTTTAATTAAAAATAACTTGCTTAAAATATTTATTACTTAAAAGGAACGTAAACAAAATTTAATATTTATCTTGATAATTTGTATGGTTTACTGCCTGGTATATCCGTTCATCGCACGGGTGAATTGGAAAATTTAACAATACAGATTGAAGGATAAAGAAATTTTTAATGATTTAATTTTATGGGAATTGCAAATTAAACAAAAAAAAAAAAAAAAAAAGCTTTTTCATGTCTCAGCTGAGCAAAAAATCATATTTGTTAAATTTTAAGTCTGTAAGTATAATAGCTGAGAAAAAGGATCTTTTTTTTATTTATAACACCTTCTTAACTCCTTTGTGGGTCGATTGTTACAAATTTTGAGTAATGAATGCTTAAAATAATGCAAATAATTTATATCTGGATGTGTATGACGTTAGTATTATTTTCTGTTGTATTTTTTTAATGTTAAAATTGTAATATTCGCAAGCACCGCCGTTTCTTACACTATAACGGCGATTCAATGGAAATATTGCGCAATATTGGCGATAGAGCCACGTTGACATGAGTTTTGGTGACAGTGGTAGCAGCTTTGCGATTGATTGAATGGTTTAGAAGTTGACATGCTGACCTGGTTGGGAACTGCAACAAAGGGGATAGTACCGAAACTTTCACCACAAAAAAATACATATACATGTCAATTTTCAGTGATCGGTTGAACGGAGTTGGAGTGAAGTGAGGTTATATATATATATATATACATATTAGCGGTTCCGACAGATGTTGTACTGTACACACGCCTTAGATATGAAAATTACAAACTTTTTTGAATCAGTTGTAACTATCTGGACCATTTTGATAAAATCTTTTATAAAGAAAGTTATTATAATACAATACCTGACATCATCACATGTATAGTTACCAAAATTCCGACCTATCGATCGCATGTGAGTATGTGCTATTTACTATGAACTAAGTTAAATATTGAAGCTATTCTGAATAGAAACTTAAACTTGTTTTGATTAAAGGGTAAAAAAGATCAAACTCGAGCTATTTTCATAACATGTATATTTTTTAATGCACAAAAAATAAATTTATAGCAATGCCATTGAATGTACAATGTTTTTCGTTAATCCTTGAGGGGTATAAACAAACAAATGCGATGATTTGCCAAACCTCGGACATGCAACATATAATTGGCCGTGCGAAAAAAGCAAGGGTTTTCTAAATCTAAGTCACAAATTATCATTGTTTGATCTTGTGACTTATTAATGGTTATAGCAAATGTCAAGCGAATTGGAAATCGCAAACATTTGAAATGGGTAGGTAAGTCTGAAAGAATCATTTGGATCTGTGGTAGTACAACTTCACCTTGAAGTTTGCCGCTCAAAATAGTGGCCTCAAGAATATTGTCCATGATTTTTTTTATGAACAACCGTGTGCCCGTACATAATTTTGGCGCATTTCTAACTAATTGTGATATCTGACCGAATTGTGAATTTAAATCATTCTCGAATCCTTTTGAACCCACACAAAAAATATCATCCAAATCGGTCCTGCCGTTTAGGAGTTCACATACACACGCATAGAAGAATTATATGTATGAAGAAATATGCCGTATGGGGGCGAAATGAATAATCTTTCCGATTCTGTAATTATTTTTTGTCTGATTTTGATAGAAAAATTAGATTGCAATTTTAAAAACGGCAAAAATATCGAAAATTCTCCCCTCTTATTTCTTTTTTATTCTTGCCACGCATTAGAAGAATAAACAGCACACATGGGGAAACGATTATGCGTTTTCCTGTTTTTAATTAATATCTTTTTAACTAATAGCGATGTTGGACCGAATTGTGAATTTAAGCCATTCTCGAATCCACTTGAACCCACACGAAAAATGTCACCAAAATCGGTCCAGCCGTTTAGGAGGAGTTTAGTCACATACACACGCACAGAAGAATTATACATATAAACATTATTTGAAAAGATACAAAAATGCTAAAAAGCATAATTCGCGTCTGCATTTTTGTAACAATGAAGACCCAGTTTGGCTGAAAATCGATTTTCGACGCCAACTTACGTCATTTTTATAACAATAACGTTGTTGCAACAATGCAGGTGGCCTTGGTAGCCGAGTGGTATAGGCATCGGATCGTGGCTGGCTTTGTCACGAGTTCGAGCCCAGTACCCCTGAAGACCCGCCGTGTAGGGCAGCGAGGCACGTTAAATCTGTCGAGAGCTGAAACGTCCTCCCGTTGGTGTGGTGTGGTAGTTAGGAGAGGGGGGTGCCAGCTCAGGTGTCGTCCACGTCACTTGACCATGGTTCAAAATTACGTGGTCCGTCGCCAAAAGCCCTCGTGCAGCTGAACAGTGCGACGTTAATCTTCACTCACTCACTCACGCAACAATGCAGGTGAATATTGAGTTGAATGTTTTTAATTAATATCTTTTTAACTAATTGCGATATTGGACCGAATTGTGAATCTAAACCATTTTCGAATCCACTTGAACCCACACAAAAAATTTCATCCAAATCGGTCCAACCGCTTAGGAGGAGTTTAATCACACGCACAGATTTTTATATATAAAGATATTAGAAAACAATTTATTTCAATAATCAGAGCTTTGTGATTTTGATTCTCGATTTAGTCAAGTCATTAGTTAATTCAGCTTACTTCAGTGCTTCTCAAACTGTGGGGCGTGCCCCTGGGGGCCGCGATGACACTTACGAGGGGCGCGAGCATATCGAAAATAAAAGATTTAAAAAATAATTAAGTTTACTGGAATGAATTAAAACAAAATACTTTCAGACATAATAAAAAATGCACTTTTACTCTGATATAATTTATAGGCGGTATTAAGCCATCAAAATAAACACTTCTTCAATACCTAATTAGCTATCTTTGATCCTATAACCAAATAAAAAACTTTTTATTTCATTTGCTGTCATCCCCGTGATGAGATTTTTTTATTACGCTTTTCTTTAACCTAACATACTACTCTTTCAGAGAGAAACCAGATCCCCGGATCCAGAATCGAAAAACTTTAGGAACATAAATTTCATCACTGTCATTATTTTTTGAAATACTGCACATTATAGCTGTAATCTGTGTTTGACCTTCTAAGTTAAGTTTTATGATATTTGGAAAACCACGGAGAGCACACACAAGCACATGAAGGATTACTTGGCCCGACATATTTTATAAATATTCTCAATGTATAAAGCATAACGAAAAACGTTTCCACAATTTTTTTAGCAGTAACATACATGTTATCATAATGAATATACTTTTTACCCGGAAGTAGTCGCGCGGGGACACACAGATTACGAAATCGTTAATTCTGGCAAAACTGTTTATTTATTACCAAAGAAAAATTGAAAAGTCTTTGAAGGTAGGTAAGTAAACTTTCTCTTAGCTAACTTATTCACTGGAATCATGATTTGTATCGTGTACAATAATAATTTAAAAAAAGGATTGGGGCGACTCAATAACCCCGACCGTACTGTATAACATCAATTATAAATGCTAATTCTGTGAGGCTTAAAATTACAATTCGCTTAAAACTAATTATAATTTGAGCAACGATTTAAAAAATCATTTTACGTTTTTGTAAACATTGTCGAGCACTTGGCTTTGCTTCCCTTACAATTCAGCTATTATTTCAATTATGTTTTATTTTCTTATAAATGAACTCGAGCAAAGAGCGGGCACTTCAGCCGATATACTTTTTAATGTATCAGTGCTGCACAGAATATTTATAACTAATTAATTAATACTAAATTAAGAACAAGTTTAATAAGTATTAATGACGTCCATGAGCTTGTCTTGGAAAGCAAAGATTTTATAAGGAATGCTTATGATTAGAAATTGACCCTCTGAGTTCTTTTTCTATATTTAGCAGATATCTATATTTTGTCTTTTAAGCAGCTACCGCATTTTGTAATATGTTCAATTTAAAAATTAGAGAAAGGAAAAATAACATAATAATTATCCTATTATTTTATTTATTTATTTATTTTGCTTAAAAGTAGTATACAAAATTTTTAATACTTATGTTACTAATTTGTATGGTTTATAATTAAGATCGCCTATTGTAATTTTTTAGCTTCAAAGTGCATTATTATTGCATTCAGTACATTATTAATGTATAAGGGGGGGCGCGAAAAAAATTGTGATCGAAAAGGGCGCCAGTATTGAAAGTTTGAGAAGCACTGGCTTACTTCATTGTAGAATTCGTTTTTTTTTCTATCATGTAGTTTGAACACGACCCTAGCTGAATTGGTATCAAAGCCAAATGAAGTCCGCATGCGAATTAATTTTCTCAAGTAATTCTATCCCTAAAACATACTTTTCCACCTAAATTACATGTCTTCATACCTTACTTTTGTTCTGACCCAATACCTTCCCGCATACTTATGCGATACTCTATTCACTTAAAATCCTCACGTTGACAAAAATTACCAATTTTCATTATTCAGCAAAATACCTAGGAGTAGAAAACTTCCGCTGTGTGCTCAGGTCAAGTTGACAGACAGGCTCGAAAATCTCATTTTGCTAGAATCTGCATGCTCCGTGCATCCTCTGAGGTCACTATTGGCACACGTTCGTTGCCCGCAGCGGAGATTCCTGTTGAAGCGTGATTTCAGGCGAGCGGGTATTAGGTACCCGACTCATAATCGCCTGTGCACCGTGAATACGTAATCAAGACATTAGCGGATTCGCCCTGGGCACTACACACCTACAGGCAAAGGACGGATCTGCTCCGCTTTCACGGTGGACAGTTTTAATTCGCTTATGTTAACGGAACACTCGCTTCTGGAATGACCTTAAGTGTTTTTCAGAGCAAAGTGACATTAATATTTCATGGTTGCGTGAAAGGAATGCCCGAAGCTGATTTTTTTTAAAAAAAAATCCCTTTCGAATTTCTTTTGGCTGTCTTTTTTTAACGGTTTTTATTAATTTCCGGAAATGCACAAAAGTACGATGGATGGAAATGTATTTGAGTTCACAGCGTCGTGATGATGCTTGTAAGAAGTATGATATGAATTTAAAAATCAATTTTTGTTAAGTTTTTAAAGCTTCAGAATGATTTAAATCTTTTAAATTGCTTCATCCTTTTTGTGTATGTGTGTGAATTTTGAATATCATTGGAATGCATGCTCAATTTTAGATGTCTGGAAGCAGCGAACTATGAATATTCATTTACAGTCGCACCTCTATATAACGAAGTCGCTAAATCCCGAAAAAAAAGTTCATTATATGGAAAATTATTTTTATACAGAGGTTCATCTTTCAATATTCTTAATAAACAGCATAAAACAAATTTTTAAATTCATAAATACTATTAAAAAAGTAATTATTCACATTTTTTTGTAAAATAATATTTATTTATTTTATGTATTTTACCTGTAAAAAAGAAAACCGCACGAAAAGTTTCTTGATGCCTTTATTCACTTCCTGAAAGATTAAAGTGATGAGGTTCAAGCACTTACATTTTGACGTTTTCGAGTTATAAGAAACGAAGTTACTAGAACGATTGATCAATACTACAAATGAAAGGAGCCTAGTTCAAAGACACGAGACTCCACTGAGGGTGAAAGTGGATACCGAAGATGTTTCTAGTGAATTGGACAATGGGGGTTAAAGGTTGCACCTTTTGGATAAAATGCTTAGAATTCTATTGCTCTCGGGGAGTTAGACACCTAATAAAACCCGTTAAAGATTTATAACCACCATAAAATGTGCTAAAAGAGAGAATAACACGAAATTTCCGGAAATACTTCAAAAATAAGGAGAAAAAGAATTGAATCACAAGAGAAAAAGTTCGTTATATAGAAAAATTCGCAATATAGAGGCTCGTTATATGGAGGTTCGCCTGTATTCACTCACAATTAGTGCACGAAGCAAATCTATCATTAATATAGAGTTACCATTATCATAGAGCGATATAACAGAACTCAGTAGTGCAACAGCCCATGAGGGCCAAGGCCTATCTCAGTTTACGTCACCTTATACGCTGGGATGTATGTGTAGATCTTTCGATCAAGTGCTCAGTCTGACGCGAAAACCCCCAAGTGTTCTGTTCCCAAGCAAACTTGGTACTCCTTTATCGACCCACTGAAGGGATGAAAGGCCGAGTCGACCTTACCCAGCCCGGGATTTGAATCCCGGATCTGGGGAGTGGAAGCGCGACACACTACCACTCAGCCACTAGGCTATTGTAGAACCTTATTCCTTATGATACATAATTTTTTGTTAAATTTTTACAGTTTCTGAATTATTTATACCTTTTAAATTGTTTCATTATTTAAATGTCGAGTATCATTGTATGCTATGCATGAATATGTAGGTTACTGATGTAGTGAATTGTGACTAAATATTCATGCATTCACAATTCACCTACGACGTTCATTCATTCGCACACGAAGCAAATGTATAATTAATTTAGAACCTTATCATCGCTGTAGAATCTTATTCTTAACATAGTACTTAATACATTTAACCAGCCGTTAGCTACCTGCTTTGCTGGTTTTTTCATGATTTTGTTTGCTTATATGCATTGTTTCTTAAGTTATTTATATCTAAATCCTAGCATTTAGCTTTCTAATACCGGGTGGGCAAGAAGTCCGTAAAAATTTTAAAAATTCAGAAAAATGAACGAAAAAAAAAACTGTTAGCAGGATCAGCATTAGTATGTCACGGGATTTTTTTTAAGCTAGGAAGAAAAAAATAATTCGAAAATCATCCGGTAGGTGGCGCTGATGTACGAAAATCAAAGAAACAATGCATAAATAATGAACAGAAAACTTTCACAACTTTATTACACCAGAATATGTTCCACATGACCACCACCACAGGGGAGAAGACATTCCAGACGAGTGACAAATCCAGCAACGGCAGAGTGCAACATGTCCGGATGTATGGAGGATACTTCTCTGCGGATTGCATCTTTCAGTTCCGACAGACTTGATGGACCGGATAGATACACGCGAGATTTCAAATATCCCCACAACCAGAAGTCTGCCGGTGTTAAATCTGGAGACAGAGGAGGGCATGGGTACCTGCAGCGTCTGCTAACGATTCTGTCTTCCCCGAACTTCTGTATCAGGAATGCCTTAACCGGGTTAGCAGTGTGACTGGTTGCTCCATCCTGCATGAACGTGACATTCGAAATCTGACCTGGTTGAATTAAACATGGCACGACAGTCTCCCGCAGAAGCGTTACATAACACTGAACATTTACCGTTTCCGTTATCCATCCATTTACTGGGCACTGCGTTTCAAAGAAGAAGGGTCCTATGATAAATGAACCCGTGAAACCACACCATGCTGTCACTTTTGGGGAATGCAATGGCTTCTGTGTGTATTCACGGGGATTAGAGGTCGCCCAAATGCGACAGTTATGGTTATTAACGTCATCATGAAGCGAGAAATGAGCTTCTCATCTGTCCACAAGATGTTAGAAACCCAGGTGGGATCCTGTTCCATTTTAGAGAAGGCCCACTTCGCAAATGCTTCCCTCTGTGCGGTATCTGCTGGCAAAAGTTCATGGCGCGATTGCAATTTGTATGGGTACAGCTGGAGGATTCGACGAAGAATATTGCGGACAGATGATGGTGGTAAGCCCAATCGCCTGGCAGCTTCACGAGCACTGCTGGTCCCTGAAGCTTCTTCGGACGCAATCGCTTCCATTTCGACAGCAATGCAAGGTGCACGTGCTTCTTTCAAGCATGGTCGTCCGGTTCGTGCTCGATCCTCCAACTTTCCAGTTTCCTCAAAACGTTTAACAAGCTTTAAGAGACCTGCAGGTGTTAAAGGGCCTTTTCCACTCTTCACATTTTTCTGAACTCGCGGAATTTACGCAAGGCAATGGTTGCTGATTCCTCGTTCACGTAAAATAACTTCACCAACAAAGCTTTATCCGGCGCACTGAGCATCCTTGTTCACATTCACTGTTTGTAATGGTGAAATGAATGTGGATTCATTGAGAGCAAAGGTTTTTATAGCTGTCTAATTTGCATATTTCCACCACAAACGCTTGTAACAGCGCCACCTACCGGATGATTTTCAAATCATTTTTTTTCTAGCTTAAAAAAAACCCCGTGACATACTAATGCTGATCCTGCAAACAGTTTTTTTTTACGTTCCTTTCTCCGGATTTTATGAATTTTTAAAGTTTTTACGGACTTTTTGCCCACCCGGTATATTCAAAAAGTTTATTACAGCCCTCTCCTCTTAATTTAAAATGGAAAGTTCTTAGTGTATTTCTATTTTAAGAAAGAAACATTCTTGCCATATTAAAATTCTGTACACTCTCATAGTCTGAAAACGGGAACTTGTTTTCTACTCCTCCGCAATACCGCTGAAAGTCGATTTCCGCAAAACCCGTTCGTAGTGGATTTACACTCGACAAAACAAGTATGCTTGGCAAATTAAGGCTTGTAGGTCTAATAGTTCAAAAACGGGAACATAGCAAAAATTTATTAAAATCTTCACAAAGGACATTTTATTCCATATGTTTTTAAATTTGAGAACAAGATTTTTCTTTCTGCATCCAAATAATTTTATAAAAATCTTTTTCGACAAAATATTTTTTCTTCTAATAATATGAGATTTCCATATTTGCTGCTACTGTTGCTAATTATTTTTTCAAACTGAATATTTTGATTGCTTGCTGAAAATAGGAACAGTTATTTCTTAAATATATTCCTAAATCTTTAACGAGATATGCTCTATTATTCCATTCCAAAACACACCTGCATAGATAACTAGATCCTTATAAGAAAATCAATATGTTTAAACTTGCATTCAGTGTTTCTGGAGCATCTTACTGAAGTTGTTGAGAAATCAGCCAACCGTGCATAAGTATTTGTTAAATTTCAAGAAGTAAGAAACTAACAATGTTATAAGCCTGATTTCTGTAAATTTAACAGGTACTTATCAGAAAGTAAACACTAATTAATGAAAAGATTGTTTATGTTTAGTCTCGAGACTGAGGATGTTAAAGGCTAATTTCTCAAAAAGGAAAAGCTTTTTTTTCCTAGTTTACGAATTTGAATTTTCTCTTTTGTTTATTTTTTGCACTATATATACTTCCTCTTTTTTTCTTAAAACACTTTAACAGAAGAAGTAATCAAGTTTTAACTTAAAGAGTCAATTTAAATAAGGAAATATGTTTTTCAATAATGTATTGTTAAGCCAGCGCTTCTCAAACTTTCAATATTTTCGACCCAACTTTCAATCAGTATTTTCATCGCCACCCCCTCCCCATACAATAACTATGTAGTGAATGCAGTAATAATGTACTTTGATGCTAAAGCTACAATGCGAACTTAACTATAAGCCGTACTAATTATCAAAATTTTATGTGTGTAGTCTAAGTAATATATATTTTAAGTAAGTGACCTTTAATTAATAGGATAAGTATTATGTTAATTTTCCATTCTAGCGCTTCAATTGGAATAGATTACAAAATGATTTTTAATTTAATTAAGTATTTATTTCCTCAATCAACCATTTCTATAAGTATAAATGTCAATAGAAAACTAGTCACTGTGTTGCTCTCTATCTGATATCCATCACAACTAACATTCTTGCGAACTTTTGTGCAACCGCCTAGATAGTCTATCGGACGTCATCTTCCTTTGACAAAATTTTGCCTTGCAAGACAAACCTATGGGAGTCACTAGTAACCATTAAAATTGTTCTGAATTTAGTATTGATAAAAAAAAAATTAGTTATCACATACATAGTGAAGTACTGATACATTTATAAGTGCATAAATCGTGTAAACGTGTATTTTATTTTTTATTATGTCATAATTTTTTGTTTAGCTTCCTTTCAGTAAAAAAAAAAAATTAATATATATATTTTTAAATCCTTTATTTTAGACTTTTCGAGATGCTCGTGTCCCCCATTTATGGCTGTCCCTCCCCCCAGGGGGTGAGCCGCCACAGTTTGAGAAACGCTGAGTTACACAGTTATTTACTATTTTTAACGATTTTGAGCTTTTTGAAGTTTGTAGGACTGAAATAATCGGGTAACCGGATCGCGGGGAACTTCAAGGCTGATGGAGCTCAAATTCGATTCCAGATATCATCCAAGACTGTGATATGAAACAATGGAAATGGTAGACATCAAAGGTTTGACATAAAACTGAACTGGTAGTATTTTATATCGTACTACGAATCTAAACGAGGGCTATTTTCGACGGATTTTGTATTCAGTATTATAAACAAAGTTAACTCTGGATAGCTCTTTTAATTTTATATAAGAGTGGGGTTTAACCAATTTTGTGGCGAAACAACCTTCCTATTTTCTGTTTATAATACTGAGCGAGATATTATTGAAAATAATGGATAGAAGTTTCAAATCCTTTATAAGAAAATTTAAGGTATCAATAACGTTCGGAATCGTGATTTTGCAAAAGCGTATAAATGGATAATATTTATGATATTTAGTGTCACTTAGATTAGAAAATGTATATAAAATTGTTTAAAGAATAGTATCACAATAAAAAATTATTTAAGTACAATATTTTGAAAAAAAATGAACATAGAATGACCCATTTTCAAACTATTCTCCTTTTGCGAAAAATGCTTCTATTATAATTATATTATGCCTGTATATAGCTCAGACCTCTGTCTAGAGGCTCAACTAGAAATTTTGAAGTATATAACTTAGAAGTGGGTTTATCCATGTTTTACGACAACAGAGGGGAGAAATTTTAAGAAAAAAAACGTCGATAATTATTTCAATTGGTTGTAACTCTAAAAGTAATGTGAATTTTTCAAAAATCATGGTTGAGCCTCTGTACAGAGGTCTGAGCTATATACAAGCAAAATATTATTATAATAAAAGCCTTTTTCACAAAAGAAGAACATTTTGAAGAAAGGTTATTCAAAGTAAATTTTTCCAAAATATTGTATTTAAATAATTTTTTTTGTCAAAATGTTCTTAAAACAATTTTAGCTATGTATTCTAATCTAAGTGACACTAAATATCATGAAAGTTATCTATTTATGTGCTTTTTAAAAAACACGGTTCCGAACGTAGTCGGATACCTTAACTAAATATAAATTCAAAAATGCTTAGATCACAATGAATTAAGGAACAATAAGAAAGTTATTGCCAGATTCAGGATCCAAATACTGATTCAAAGCTATATTATTACTGGCCGAATTCTGGCATAGCAATAAGAATTTAATAAATTAATCAATAGTATAGAAATAAGTTAGTAATAAATTAGTTTTTACTAAAATATTTGTGAACCAAATAAAGTTACATTTTAAAATTCTAGGCCACTCTTATATATAATTAAAAACTGCCCACAGTCAGCATTGTTTATAATACTGACTGTGGGCGGTTTTTAATTATGTATAAGAGTGGCCAATAATAATATATACTTTATCCATATTTTCCTTGATATCTGTTTGATTTTTTTTTATATTTAGTGTTCAAGACAATTTGTCTCTCAAATAGTATAAAAGCTATGTATTCAAACATATAATGAGGATACATTTGCGCCTGTACATGTTGGAATAATGTAATATGGATTATGTTTTTTATAGACTATGCGCTTATATACATATATAATTTAAAATAGGTATTGTATTCTTATCGTACTTGTATTCTTGAATCGCAAGGTTATAGAGTTCTTTTTTGAAGGAATCAAAAGCAATGAAACGTTCGAAACAACACAACTTTATGCATTCGTGAAGAAAAAGGTAAAACAAACCTATGCAAAAGTTTCTTGAAGGTGGACACAGAAATTGAAACATGTTTATGTTCCAAAATTTGACACGACATACAGACAAGAATGACAAAAATAAGTCTTTTTCCTTTTTCCATACACAGAACTGCACTGAGAAGAAGATAGATTTTAAATCAAAATAAATATTGATTTATAAATCAAATAGAAATGGCAACGTGACAGTTATATCCTCGAACCAGGAGAAAGTGTGAAGAGGTCTTTACATAGTGAAGCATGGAAGGATTTTCTCACTGAATGCGTATCCATAGAATGTGCATAGAAGTAAGAGCAATAAATATTTGAAATCCCAAAGTGGAAAAGGGCTTTGTATGATGGGCATAATATGCAAAGCGATATCATAAAGCAAAAGCACACTCATTGCTTCTTTCCAATTTTTTCGAATAAAAAAATATCTTTCTTGGAAAGGCAATTCAGAGCCAGTACGGTTGTTTCAAACAAAAATTGCTGTACTATTATTTTTATACATTTCTTGAAAGCTGTTGGAACCCAGACACATTACTACTCATATATTTTGTAAATACTTAAAGAAAGGTGCTTCAAATTCGCCGTTTATATTCAGAGCAGTCATATCACTTTGACTAAATTTTGCGTGAAACATAGAAAACGTATAATAAAACTTGAACTTTTTCAAAGAAATCAATGATTTATTTTTCCTAGATGTTAAATAGTAAATACATTTGTAAACAACTTTTGCATACTCTGTACTGTTCCGTCTCAGAATGACTCTCGCTTTTTAAAATTTGCATGAGACGTGACCATTTGGAGTCAAAAATTGCTTACCTACCTAGCTGTTTTGAAATCCCAAAAAATAATGTATTTGTTTTTAAAATAGAGGCTTATTTAGCTACTTTATTTATTGAATCTTAATTCTTCCATTGGGTGGCTGGCGCTATTGCAGCGAACTATTTCAATTTAGAAGAAAGTTTGTGGCAACAGTCAGTGTGTAATCTTTTTGTCAGAATGAAAGTACGAAAACTGGTGAAACGTTCTCGCGAGTGAAATGCTTACAATGTGAAATATTGTATTCTTTGTGTAATATACCTTCAAGAAGTGAGCAATAAAGTATTGCACACAGTGACCTCCCACAGCATCACGCTTGATTCCTGTAACTTTATCGTGCTACTTATTGCTAGAGCTAGACATATTTGATCACTGCATTATTATTATTAAATTATCTGTGTTTTTATACATAAAAATAATGAAAATAATAATAATTCATTCCTTTTTAAATTTTCTATTCAATCAATGTTTGTAACGGTTCGAAATCTAGTATAAAGATATATATTTTTATATATGCGGCCCTCAAGGTCATTTAGGTTGGTCACCCCAGATCTAAACCGAGGTATCAAGTTAAATGCAATAAAGCGTATTTCAAAAAGCAAAAAAAAAAAATAATAAAGAAGTTTTCTCAGGAATTACATTTTTTTCCCTGATATTTAAAAATATTTTTAGGTTAATTTTAATGACTCCCTTGTAGGGTCTCAAAACTTGAAGAAATATTTTCAAACATTGTAAGAAAAATGTATATAATTCACATATATCCAAGAAACCTTCATTGCATTTTTATCTTTCCAATGTTCTTTATTGCATTCAAGTGAGTGAATATTAACGTCGAACTGTTTAGCTACTCGAGGTGCTTTTGCAGATGGACCTCGTCATTTTGGACCATGGTCAAATGACGAAGACGACACCTGAGCTGGCATCCCCTCTTATAACTACCATACCACACCAAAGAGAGGACTTCTGAGCTCTCGACAAATTCAACGAGCATCGCTCCCCTACACGGCGGGTCTTCGGCGGTACTAGGCTCGAACTCATGACACGCCGGCCACGAATGCGTTACCCTGACCACTAGATTACCGTAGCCACTGTCCATAGACGGGAGTCTTTAAGAAACTATAGAAATAACATATAAAATCAAAAGTGGATAGGTGGGAAAATTGCGACTAAAAGCACGAAATTTTGAACGATAATCGAATTCGTATGTCAGATCAACTTTTATTTGTTTTAAAGACACAAACTCGGTTTTTTTTCTCTATTGTGTCACGAAATTTATAAATCAATATTTAAATAAATACGGGCTTATCCGCAAGAACTCTTTACAGCACATAGTTGTCATTAAGTTTCATTTACTTCTTCCAAAAATAAATAGATTAATGTGCATTCCTAGTGGAGGCGTGCTGAGAAACAATTAGGACGCTTCTCAATTGCGAGGTGATTAAAAATAGAGCGCGTGTCAAACACTTCTGCCACGAAAACGTGTGTAGCGAGACGTTAAATTGGCTTTCATTTGCACTTATTCGGGGAAGTCTCACAGCCAATGAGGCGTACGTTTCTTTCTTTCTTTTTAACTGTAGCTCTGTAGCTCAGGAAGTGACAATTTTTCGCAACACTTTCTAAATGCCATTTTAAGTGCCTCTTCTGGAATGTTTTTCTGTTACGGAGTCCTGCGTTCCAGCAGTATGTTACGACTGTTAAATCCCCCGAAGCCTTCCGGTTTGACAGAACCGTTGCCGTTGATTCGTAAAAGAATTTCATTAGAAAAACACGCCGAGCAAAATACCAGTGAAAAAATAAACAGTATTTAATCCTTCATTGCATAGAGTTTGCAAATTTTGTGTATTAAAACCTTTTCCAATGCTAACATCAAGTGTCAGATTACTTCTGTATGGGTCAAGGTACTGCAGAAATACAACTTATTTGCTGAAAATAAAGTTTGTGGTAATTCTCTCAAGGTATTTTAATTAATTTACTTAATTAAAGTTATACTTAAGTCTTAAATTGGGTAGTTAACCTGAATATTATTTTGAACCATTATTAGTGCATGAGAATATCTGATAATATACCTGAGTTTTAATCTTACTTTTCAAGTTTCTACGCAATGATAGGTAAAAAACACTAAGCCAAATCTATTGAATATTACCGATGCTAATTAAATTTAGTTATTAAAACAGCTGTATTGTATAGTTCCAAACATTTATTTTTTTTCACCAAATCTCGAATTCATGCTACATCACCTATGGATTGTAAATGAACCTCACTCAATAAATTTTTAATTTATAGTATATATTAGGGGTGAGTGAACTTTTCCAGGGAACTCCAGGTCCAGGGTGCGGACCACTCACTGACGTAGGTGTGGCCATTCTGTATTAAAATTGTATTTTTATTTTCTTAATACTTTTTTTCGACATTGTACTTCTTTTTTAAAATATGACACATTACTATTTTTACTATAAAAATACAAGTAATACAAAATTGTCAAGTTGAATGTTTAGATAACTGTGAGTGACAGCTAGACCATGGAGCTTGGATGTATTTAATGCAGTAAGCAGAGAACACACGTGAAGCGGTGAATCTGAAACCGACGTATGTGCTTACATTTGTTCGCTGCCGATTCCCGCTCCATTACGAGACATCAACTCGATCAACTCAACCCAACAATAAACTCAAAAACCCAATCCTGTGCAAGAGCGGGGTGTGGGATGGCTAAATAGCCAATCCCGTGCTATCGCGGAAAGATCTGATAATCAATATTTATTCTCCTCTTCAGTCAGCATGTGGGGGAAATTTTTTTACGACTGGCATTGCAATGATCCCTTTTTCTCCCTGAACGTGTTCAGCGTCATCGTGCACTTCCAATGAAGGTATATGTGTCGTCTACACATTTATCGAAACATTTGCTTCAGTAAACATAGTCGCATCGATTGTGAAAAGCCGATTCTTCAGTCTAGCTGGCATCGGTGTTCCATGAATGTTTCTTTTAGTATGCACATCTTAGGTAAAGGCAATCATCCAGAGGCGTAAGGCACTCCCCTCACCCCGGGGGAAAGATGCTAGGATTCTATGGCTAAAAGCTTGACTGATGTCAAGTATGTATTTGAGATTGAGGCTCAAAACCTGACTTTGCAAGGGGGCCTAATATTCTTCGTTACGCCACTGCGCTCATTTCAAAATGTCTTGACGGTCCACCGGTCGAAATCGTTCGACTTAAAATCCATCTCTGGAATAAACACTGCTCCTTGCCATGTTCGTAATAATACACTGCTGGACAATTGCTAAGGACGGATCACAAATTGCTATGTAGCATAACGTTAAGCGAGACATGAGGCCTAGTAGGATAAAATATAGTTGCCACACTGTTCAGACATTAGAATAAAGAATATTTATTGTTCTGGAAAGTACAAAAGCTGTGAAACATCTGAAAGAAAAAAAACTTTCATTTGATCTGCGTACGGAGAAATGGAACAATGCATCTAAAAGTCAGCAGGCACCTTAAAGAAAGGTATCAGTACACGTCGTACCATACTTTGCACAACATTATCCAGCAGCTGTTGAGGCAATTTATCCCATTCCTCTGTGAGTGCACGGATGAGGGTGTTCTTGTTTGTCGGAGGACAGTTTCGACCAGCAACTTGCCTCCCCAAAGCATCCCACACATTTTCAATGGGGTTTAGATCTGAAGAACGCGCTGGGGGGCATACGAGACGTTGAATACCCTCGCGGTCTAGACAATCCTGAACAGCGAGTGTTCGATGACATGTTGCGTTGTCGTCCATAAAAACAAATTTATCACCGACAGCACCACGGAAAAGACGAACATGAGGAAGTAGAACTTCATCAATGTATCGTTGGCCCGTCATAGTCCCATTCGCAACCACATGTAGGCGCGTACGGCCATTGATCATGATGCCGGCCCACACAATGATACTGCATGTCGGATATCGGTCCTTTTCCTGGATATTTTCTGGACGATATTTTCTGGATTGTTGTGCTGGGGTTCTCCATATTGTTGTGCAATTCATCATTGTCATGCGCATAACCTGTTTGTCCTCACACTTGATGGTGTGATGAGGCTGATTCAATTCTTCCAGCCAATATTTAGATCCTTCCTGCTCCTCCAAGAATTCCATGATGATGTAGCCGAGTCGCCATGCTCACAAATTCATGGTCAGTATTGTCGAATTGTATGTTTGAGCCCTGATATCAGCGAAAACCAACCATGCCGAAGGACTGATGCATGTGAAATCTATCGAGGCTCAAGGTTATCCTAAGGTGGTGTGTGGGAAAGTTACGGGATGAGAAGAGCCAGCTTAGGTTTCGTCTTCGTCTCTTCAGAATTACGAGGTCCGTTGCCAATAGTCCTTGTGTAGCTTCAACGTGCATCGTTAATGAAATCAAATAAAATTCACAGATTCCATGTTTTTATGAAGTTGGCTTGATGTTGTTCAACCATCTCAACAATTTCTTGGAAATATAATCTGTAATCTCCATAGTTCAAATTTTTTTTAAGCAAAACTCAGAAACGTGATGTATTAATAGCCAAATTCTTCATATTGAAATACTTTAAGCAAGAAGTATGAAACACAGTAGAGGGGGAAATGGATTTTCCCTTCGTATAACATTCGTAGATGGTGCTTTTAGCGTACATGATTTGATTATCTTGATCGCAGTGTGCGCATTGTATGTATCGGGGGAGCTTATATTCACTCCTGACAGATGCTTTTTTTGTGGCGTTACGTTTGGGATGGTCAACACTGTGCATTTTTAAAACAAATTATTATTATAACTTAATTACTGGTCAACAAGAATAAGACCAAATACATGCCTTGTACTAAATCATGTTTTAACAATTCCAACTTTAAAATACAAGAGTACAATTTTGAAGTTGTTGACAGTTTTACTTATTTAGGTTGGGAAATAAACAATAGAAACGATTGTACAGCTAAAATCCAAAAGAGAATTACTGTGGCTAATAGATGTTTCAATGGAATACAAAAATATATGAAATCGAATCAAAAGAAAAACACAAAAAAGGTTCTATTGTATAAAAGTCTTTTAAGATCAGTATTAACTTATGCATGTGAAACTTGGTCCATGTCTCGAACAGAGGAGAACATGATTAGTATCCACGAAAGGAAGATTTTAAGATTTATTTTTGGTGGAATTTAGTAAAACGGAAAACGGTGAAGATGAAATTTCAAACTCAGTCAATCATATAAAGAATCTGACATCGTTAACTTCATCTAAATACAACGAATTAAATGGGAAGGTCACGTTGTCAGAATGGACGAAGACCGCACCACTAAAAATGTTTTCAATGTCCAACCAATTGACACACGAAAAAAAGGCAGGCCAAACCTTAGATGAATTGATGACACAGTTCCTATTTTTTACAACTAAGAATTGGAGAAAACTAGCAGGAAGAAAGGAGGCCTGGAAAAGGCTTCTTGAGAAGGCCAAGGCCCACCCTGGGCTGTCGAGCCACTGAGGAAGGAAGGAATTATAGCAACTGTGGTAGCTAAATTTAGCTCCTGTTATTCCAACCAAAGAACGGATTAATACTCTGAAAAATAAAAATAAAATACACTTTAATTATCTGAGCTAGAAAGCATAAAGCAAACAATTAATTTTACACTTCTTTGCTTCAAGTTTATATAAAGGAGAAAAAAACCTATTCTTATGGATCCCTGCTTTATTTCATGATTAAGTAATATCACAAAATATTCAGTATAAAAAACTAGAGGGCTTTTAACGTCGGCGAGGATTTTTTACGCTTCAATTAGTCTATCTCGTGAATCTTATAAACCAAGTGGAAAGATCATTAAAATGATGAAAGAATGTCTTACATTATTATAGGAGTTAAGAAGAGCTAAATTAGAGCTCTCTCGTATCTCCTTCGTTTTAAAATTATATATCTAATATTCTCTGGAAAATAATACAATACTGTAATATATTTTGATTTCTTCCACGAATAAGAAACTAATACTTTTTAATCTGATAATCGTATTGGTTTTGTTTTAATATATTATTTATATTGTTAAGGTGACACAATAGGATTCAATTGAGAAAAATCGGTCAAAAAATCAAATCTAATCTTTTTAGTCTAAATTATTTTTTATATGCTCACACATATATTTTATATGCTCTTATTTTTTCCTCACAAGATTTGAAAGCTCTAAGTTTAAAAAACGCAGAGTTATGATAACTTGTAACGTTTGTTTTTATTCCCATTCCAATGGCAAATCAAAACTTTAAACTATCTCAAAAAGATGAAATAACTAGTTTGTCTTTTAAAATGCTAAGGCTTTTGTTTCTATTGCGCTTAATACTTGGAATTTTTTTTCACTTAATGCTAATAGTTTATGTAACAAAAGTTGATTAGCATTTTTCAATATCAAAGCAATACTTATTTTTTTAAAAACATAATTCACTTTAGAATTTACGTAATTTTTAAAGGAATTTTCAATAAGCATTCATAAAAAGAATTATTGTACGAATACAAATCATGTTATCACAAAACCCATACCAACTTTTGTTATACATAGTTTAACGTAGTTGTAAATCAAATTTCATATACGTACGTCAATTTTGTAGGAGAAGAGAGAGAGAGAGTAGCATTTTATAAAATTATTTCATAAATTTCAAGTTTTTCCCTTAAAAATCAAATGATTAGCTTTTTATGATATTTTGAACACAAAATATATTTTACATCGTACATACACATAGGGAATAACAACAAAAATTGATGAAAATCATTAAATTAAAAAAAATTGTGTAAATCGTACCATGTCCCCTTAAGTTAAATCCGTAAAAAAAAGACTAAACCAAATGCCGATTAATTATTTCTTATTCGACCAGTATAAAATTTTATTTTGACCACCTTAATACAAATAACCGAGGTTTTCCTTTTGCATAATTATATTGAAACATTTGTAGGATTATTTTGTAGGTATTAAGTCTTTGTTTCACATGTAATTTTTAAAATTCTGGTTGATTTTTTCTCAACTCGTTTCCAGTGAGTGAGTGTATATTAACGTCGTACTAAAAAGCAATGGAAATATATTGGCGACGGACCTCGTAATTTTGAACCAAGGTCAAGTGATGAGAACGACACTTTGTGACGGATCTATACGCGTTTCTTCAATTAATTCTCTTGAGAAATCTTTGGGCTATCAATTCGCGTTTTTCACAACCAACCCGTCGGAAGAAGAGAATCATGATACTTAAATTAACTTACGATAAATAGTCAAGGTTTTACAGCTTGTAGTGAGAGGAGAGAAGAAATACTCGAGTCAGGTGAGATTGCTGTTGAAGGAATAATATTAGAATTATAGTGATTTGATCCTTATTAAGAGGAAACATTAAAGTGACTATTGTTCACTAGGATTGATTTGATATTAGATTAAATCGGATGATAGGTTTGATTCTTTATTAAGGAAAGGATCAAGTTTGATAGTTTTCTAATCGTTCACGTTTTACCGTCGTTGTTCCACTTTCGCGGTTAACATTGAGACATTTTCTTATTATAGTTGAAATTGTGTCTGTTCTTTAAGTGGTAAATAAATAGATTAATTGGATCATGTCGAGTGTTTCTTCCCTCCTCCCTACCTCTAGGTGCCCGAGAGGCCTCTCACAACTTGAGCTGGTGTAAAACAGCATATAATTTTTCAAAACTGTTCGTTTAATCAAAATATGCTCCATTTGCTTTAATACACCTTTCCTAACAAGATTTTAATGCGCAGATCTTAATTATCTCTCAAGGTTTTAATGCACAGATCTTAATTATCTCTCAAGATTTTAATGCACAGATCTTAATTATCTCTCAAGATTTTAATGCACAGATCTTAATTATCTCTCAAGATTTCCATGCTATCATACAGAAACTCTGATCTTTAGAATCTCAATAAACTCTAATGTGGAATTTCTCAGACTGTCTTCATTTCCAAACTGTTTAGTCCGTAAAAACTATCCAAAACATTTTTAAAAAAATGAAAATCATTTGGTGAAAGATCCGATGAATAAGCCGGGTGCTACATAATTTCATATTTTAATTTATTGAATTTCTCAATTGTTTTGTACGAGGTATGTGCTGAGATTTGCGGAAAATTGGGCCATGTCAATTTATAAGTGAGGGATGTATAATTTTAAATTTTTCCTGCATTTCATTAATGCACTGGCAGTATACTAAATGCAGTTGGATGTTTTCCGATAACGCTTTCAGAGCATCATTTTTCACAGTTTCTTCGGGGGTATTTCATGTGGTTTACAAGGTGTGACACACAAATAACGAGACCAGGTCAATTAATCATTGTACTTACAGAATCAGCTCTCCGTGACAGTATCACCTTCAAAGTAGTTTCCTTCACCATTCACACACTTCTGCATTCGGTGCTGTCATTTCTTGTAACAGTTCTGGAACTAGGTTTTTAGATGTTCCTTTAGGAATTTTTCCATTTTTGCACGAGCCTCTCCAACTGAGGTAAAATGGGTTCTCTCTAAGTAAGATTTAATTGTAGGAAATAAAAAAAAGTCGCATGGGGTCAAATCAGGTGAATAAGGAGAATTCCTCATCACAGTAATGTTTTTGCTGATCAGAAACTGCTTGACAGGTGGGGTCATGTGAGTGGATGCATTGTCTTGGTGCAATAGCCACCCATAACTCCCCGATTCTGGCCTTTTTTACCCTAATTTTTTCATGGTGTCTTTTTTAGTACTTCAATGTAGTAGTATCGATTAACAGTCTGACCACTGATGTGAGTGGGTGCTCACTCATTTCACGAATTTTGACTACGTTTGAATTTTGCTGACCTTGAGCTCACAGCAGGTTCATCCACACTGACCCTCCCTCCTGAATACCTCGTATACTATTTAAACACATATGTACTAGACAAAATTTCATCTACATAAGCTTCGGTTAATATTTGAGACGTTTTCGTGACTGTAGTTTCCCAAGAAACTTGATGTTTATTCGACATTTTCCCAGCAGAATGCAGTTGCACGTGTTCACTAAATGACGCAGTACTCCCAACTGGCCAGATCGAATAAGGCGAAACTGGCCATATGGATAGAGGATGTGTGTGGGATGATATCTTCAGAACAGTCGTTGCCAACTCCACTCTTTTTTCTAGCTACACACCTAGTCTCGGTTTGTGTGTGTCACATCTTGTATTTTGTAAGGAAAAATCGCCAGACCGAAATTCTTCAAACTATTTTTTTCCCTTTTCGGTCCTGAACGATAGTCTGAAATATCTGGTTTATATTGTTTGCAGCTTTTGCAGCATTGTTGCCATGTTTATCCTTACTAATATTATAAACGCGAAAGTTTGTTTGTGTGTATGTATATGTTTGTTACTCTTTCACGCAAAAACAACTGAATTGATTTTAATGAAACCTTACAATAATATAGCTTATACATCAGAATAAAGCATGGGCTATAATTTATAAAGATATTGTGTGAAGTGTCCAAAATATAACGATAATTGTCAAGTAAGTAGGATGAAATTCTGCCATTTGCAAAAAAGCCCATGACAGCATATATCTATCTTTTATGTGTAAGCCATTATTGCCCAAATAGCGAACCGTTCATACAATAAAAATTGATAATTGCATGTTCTAATGCGCGTTTGGTAGTGACAAATTGATCCTCATATCAAAATAAATACCTTTATCGCTTCTGGTATTTAAAGTAGATAAACTTTGTCTTTCACGCTACATCATTTGGACAAATTTGCATAATTTGTTTGTGGTTAGTACTTAATATTAACACTATAGTTTTTTAATTGAATAGGCCGGTATTGCATTTTTTAAGTATAAAAATAATAATAACTACCGTACTGTATTTTTGGAAGTGTAGAAAAAGTACCTACTAAGAAAAATGCCGCGAAAGCGTAAGCCTAATCTTTCCCAAAGTTCTAATAATAGGCCGGTATTGAGCTTTACGAAAAAATAATAGCTACCGAATTAACGAAACGTCTTCACAAGTCGAATTGCGAAAATGCCGAACAGGCGGAGCGTGACACCAGAACAGTCCCAAGCTCGGCGTCAACAGAACGCTCGATATCTGAAATCTCAACGAGCTGATGAGCCACCAGAAGATCGAAGTCGACAGCATGCGTGAATATCAGCATCTCAACGGGCTGTTGAGACACCCGAACAGTCCCAAGCTCGGCGTCTTCAGCAGTTGACTTACTTGGCGCTTTAAAACGATACAGAAACCGTTGAAGCAGCTGAATCTCGCAGACGCGCTGTTGCTGAAAGGGCACAACAGCGACATCTAATATTCACAAGAAACACGTGGGGGTTATTCGATAAAGCTGCATTTGAGTATGACGAGACTTATTATTACGAAAGCCACAAGCTTATAAAAACAGAAGCGATGCATAAAGAATGCAGATTTTGCGGTGCTCTTAAATGGAAAGAGGAAGCTGCATGCATGTGTTGTTCGGGAGGAAAAGAGAGGAGCCACTCCTTCAATAGAGGAGCCACTTGAGTATCTTAAAGAACTTTTTTCTTATGAAACAGATGTGAGTCTCGCCGTTTTCTAAAAAACGTAAGGAAATACAATACGTGCTTCTATATGACATCTTTTGGGGTGGATAATATTGTTTTGATGCAAGGATTTTGTCCGACTTTCACAATCCAAGGACAAATATACCACACAATTGACTCCTTGCTTCGTGCTACCTATGCGCAACCGAAATTTGTGTAAGTTTATTTCAGGGGCAATAAGGAAGCACAAGTTAATAGGCGTTCTAAGTACGTACAAGGTGTGGAAATAAACACGGTTCAAAAACCACAACAAGTTCTACATAAACACAACATTTTAGTGCATGAATTTAAAAGGTCTAAAGATAGAGGGACTAGCAATAATTACAAGGTTGTGATATACCTAGATCGTGTACCACGTGGCGAACACGAAAACCTATTCAATACCCCGAACACAAATGAAATAGCTGCCATAGCAGTTAGTAGTAAACAAACTGCGTCTCGGGACATCGTTATTCAAGCGCACGATGGACAGCTTACTAGAGTTTCGGACACTCAGATTTTATGATGCTCCCTCTCTCTCGCGCGCGCGCGAGTACCCGATAATTTTTTGGAAAGGACAAGAGGGATGCAGTTTTGATATTTCTCAGATATAAATCCAGTTACAAAACAACCCATACCAAACAAAAAAGTGTCCTGTAAAGAATTTTATGCGTATCATATGATGGTACGTCGTAACATTTTTTATTTATTGCTTCGATGTAGACTTCTCCTTCTTTAGTTTGTGGTGGACATGTACGTCAAAGTGGAGAGTGAGTGCTTAAGGTTTATTGCCTTGAACCAAACGAAACTGTGAGCAGAAAATTATATACATTTACAAGACGCGATAAGGAAGGATGCGGATTTAGATCCAAATAACTACAGAGTTACGGGGAGTTATGAATAAAAAAGTCCTTTTTATCAACTATTAGATCTACAGACTTAAAATTTATCAAACGTGTTTTTTTTCGCTCAGCTGAGATATCCAAAAAGCTTTTTTTTGTTTAATTTACAATTCACGTGAAATTAACTCATTAAAAACTTCTTTCAATCTGCATTGTTTAATTTTTTCAATTCACCCGCGCGAAGAATGCGTATACCAGCTAGTACTAATATCAAAACAGCACGGATATCAGATGAATTCATATATCCTTTCGAAATTCAAAACAAATAACAAAATGGAACACTTTTGAGAAAATCTTCTTTGTTGAGAATTGACTCTGGCAATGAACAATACGACTGTGAACGAGGTTATGCCGGAAACCAAAGCATAACGAAAACAGGGAGACAAACGCTCACGCGTAAGGAAAGCCTGGCATTTCATATATGCACCAACCTAATAAAATTGATGACAGATGAATCATTCAATGACAGATTAGAAATAAGAATGACAAACTAAAAAACAAGAACAATCCAGTTTTTTCTGACTTATCATTTGTCATTTCGTAAATCTCCCCCTCCTTCTCATAATACTCTTTAATGATTATCAGCATACTAGAACAAGTATCTTTAATTCTATAGTTTGAAAAGAGACTCCTTTAAAAATCGTTCTTTTCTTAAATTCTCTAGACGGTAAAAGAATAAAATTCTAGATAAAAAGGCGGGAAATGTGTTTTCTTTTCTTCCTCAATTAGGCTGAACAAGCAGACAATGAGGAACATTATTTGCCTCGATATTAGTGATACAAAAGTCGTTTAAGAAAGTGACACTCTGGGGAAATTTTGTGAAAAGAATCGGGAATTAGACCAGAAGGGTGAATAAAAAAGGGGAGAGAGTAAAGACTTAAGATAAAAGAAAAGGCAGAAAATTACGGAAAAGTTTAAGAAGAAAAGAAAGTTGTGAAACATAAAACGACACAGAGAAAGCAGACTTGCTGAGTTTTTCTGGTGAATAATTTTGAATTTGCTTTTTAAAAAATTTTGTTAATAGAAAGAATAAAAAACATTTTTATATATTTTTTAAGAAACTCAATTTGTTTTGATTTAGAATTCAAGGCATACAAAAGGCCTAAGTTCTAATTTGGTAAGTAATTAATTCCATTACTCAGCTGAATCTATTAAAGTCTGTAATTATTACATTGATAGGCAGTTTTAAATAATGTGAAGAAAGAGATAAATTAGTAACCAAAAATATGGAATTTTGTTATTTGTACGTTGAGTACTCTAATTCTAATAATTCTTTTTACTAAAAATATTAGCATTGATATCACGAAAAATATTTTATAGTAGGTATTTATAAAATGCAAACCTCATCACACTTAGCTCTTCTCCAATGCTTTTTATTCTGAGTGAAAATCACATTTCGTACAAATACTAAAAATTAGAATAGGACAGTGTTAGTATGTTAAAAAACTAAAATTAACCATAAAAATCTAAAAATAATCTTCTTTGTACTCTCTAATATATCTTAGTTCTAATTTCTTCATAATTACTTCAAATATTATTTATTTTAGGTTAAGAGTTTTTAAAGCTTATTTTCTGAAGCCTACTGTGCAATGGGGTTTCAGCTTCGGATTGAGGTCCATTCTTATGATTTTGCGGTAATAATTTCCAAAAATAAATTTGCCTTTTTAATTTAAAGTTCTTTATAAAATGTTGATTCTCAGATTGAAGAATCAAAGGAAATACTTTTCAGAACTTCATGATACTAAATATACGTACAACACGTGCAATGAAACATTTATTCCTTAAGCAATTCAGATGTTTGATAAATCATTGCATATCCAAAGACTCATAGCAATAAGCACTAAAAATAGTTCGGAAAAATAAAAACATCTTAAATCAAACAAAATCTTGCGAATGGACCAAAAAGTAGCAAAATGGGTAAAATATTGAAACTCCGACAAGAGCAACAGCGGCCAATCCTTTGTATATTCAATGCACGCTGCATTTGCCATAAAATATCGCATATATATCCTTGAAATAATTAATTTGTTAAACGTGTGTAGCTTGCTTTCAGTTCATTTATTGTATCAGAAAAATATAAATGCTTACTAATGTCATTATGGTTAAAAAAACTCTTATTAAAGTTGTAGAAAAATTAAACATCTGAATGCTTAACTCTCTTCTAAATCTAAGTACAGTAGAACGTCTTTTATCCGAATCAATTGGAACCGGACAACATTCGGATACGCGATTGTTCGGATAACCGAAAACCGAATGCGATCCATACAGTATATGAAACCGGACACTATACGAATATTGAAAATCATCACATGCGGGAAATGTGCTTGAAGTAAGAGCAAAATAGGTGCAAAATGTTGCAATTTTACCTTTATTGTGGAAAATAATCACTTATTTTTCGCTGTACCATTGTACACCTCAGTTTTTTCGCTGCAAGATCTCTGATTCTCTTGAGCAGCAGTAGTTGAGTAAGACATCACTCTGATTGTTGTTCGTACCACTCCATAGCTGTCTTTAACGCAGAAAACGCGTTAGCATTGATAGATCCTTGCTACTTTCGTTGTTGTTGCTGTCCTCGCCTTCATCCGTTTCATCGTAGACAGGGTCGAGTTCTTCTTGCACGGAAGTCACAATCTCTTCATCATTTAGCATCTAAAATCCACAGTCTTCTGCATCACATGCCATCCAGGTTTCTACATTTTTTCATCGCTTTCTTGAAATCCTGGAATCGATTGGTCAAAGTCAGTAATCTCCATTTTCAACCTTCGCGAGACGGTTCAATACTCGTACTTCAAGATTTGTCTCTATGTTCAAGACGTTGCGCCTCCGTTTTGAGTTCGAAGTCATAGCAATTCACAACTGAACAAAAGAGCACGTATATATCCCCTCACTTGGAAACAAACTGATTTAATATTCCGCGCAGATGAAAACCAAACCACACAACTGAAATTCCCCAAATATCCCTGAGCTTGGGTTTTCCCGTCACTTTTGGCATCACGCGAAGCAACTGTTGAGCATTGCACTGTTCGGAAACGTATTCATATACAATGTATGTAGTTCCCAAAAAAATGGTCCGGATATTTGACGCTCCGAAAAATAAACGTTCGTATAAACGACATTCTATTGTACGATCTTTCTCTGGAGGATGTATTTACAACTGACTTTTACACGAGAAAAGAAAGATGTCAGTAATTTTTTTTTATTTGCATGTTGTTCTGATGTTACTTTATACAGGGTGTTGCCAAATTTGACAGACAAACTCATAGAAGTGATAGCAGGTAGCATGGGGACGACAAATTACCATAGAACATGGGATCGTAAACCACGATGAGTTGAATTAATTCTAAAAAAACAGTTATAAAGGGTTTGATGTCGAGCAGAATGAAAAGGGCCAGTAAGAGGTAAGAAATACATTTAATACGCGTAAAATATGTTTACAATACGAACAATGCATCACAGCTGGACGTCAGAAATTCAACGCTAAGTGATTTCCACAGGAATTGTTTGAAGTTGTGGCCGGTTAGGCCATAGCACAGCTGACACCGATGGATGGAGTATGGGTCTCACGACTTCAAACAAATACAGCTGGCGATGTCAGCTGAAGTGACAACAATCCTCGTCGCGAGATCTTCCACAAAGCACAATCTATTTCAAGTGGTTCCAGAAGAAGAAATTTATAGGATTGAGGTCCGGGAAGCGTGGAGGCAAAATAACAGGTCAACCACGTCTAATCCACCTCCCGGGATATGTAGCATAGAGGTGAATTTAAAAATGTGCTGCTGCACCATCGTGCGTGAACCACACGTTTCTGGTGTGCAGTGGCCGTTTTTCCCTGCAGAAACTTCAGGAGAAGTGGGAAATTTACCTACGTGTACTGTTCTTCAACCCTATCACGATGCTCCAAATCCTCTCAGTCGTTTGTCCACTCCTCTCGTTTGGATTTTTGTCCTGACGATTACTATTATCGTGATTTCTATCGATTAAACGGTGTTTGCGACCAGTGGCTTAACGTACACTCCCGCAACCCCCTTATTGCGGTGAGACTCATGGAGGTCCAAAGCCTGACTGACCAGTGGCTTAACGTACACTCCCGCAACCCCCTCATCGTGGTGAGACTCAAGAAGGCCCAAAGCCTGACCAATTCTTGACTTTGCATGAGGACCCTAACGTTCTCTGTTGCGCTGTTTGCGACCCCATGTTCTATGTTGATTTGTCGTCCCAATGCTGCCTTCTATCACATCTCTGAATATGTCGATCGAATTCGTCAATACCCTGTATGTATTTGTTGATTCTGTATGAAAGGATTGATGTTTTTTCTCCTGACACATTATGAAATAATTTCATGGATTTATTTCCACATAAAGAAGAATGCTGATTGATTGTTTGTTAACATCACATTTCGAAGCAACATGAGAAATGATGAGGAAAGACCTCGTAATTTTGAGCCACGGACGCGTGACCATTCTTGATCTGACATCCCACCCTCCTAACTTTCACATTGGGACGTTTGAGAAAAATAATGGCAGCGTTGTAGCTGTGTTGATGTTGGCGTGTGTTTTATACTGTGGGATACATACGAAGGACGGGAGATAGGTGAACAGAAACATAGAATGCAAATACATAAGAATTTAGACTTATGTTACAAACGATGATCCCAGCATAGAACAGAAGGGGTGTGTTGCTTTCCATTCGAGGTGGGAATCCATTTCAGGTGAAAGTCCCGACTTTTTTTTCCGAAGACATATCCATACCTTACTCGGGATTCAAACCCAAGCCCCCTCGATTACAAGCAAAATGCCATAATCACCGTACTAGGTGGGGTGGAAATGGTAGCGTTATATTTATTAATTTACATATTTGGTTTATTTATGCGTCACAACTATTAATTACAGAATATACACTGAAGTTATTAAAAAAATCCTTGCTTAGTTCATTAAAGTCCATAATTTGATGTTTGTGAGAGAGAAGGTCTTAATCATGATGTTCGATGTTTTCCAACGTACTTCATCTCTCCTCTCTAGAATCTCGGGATGATAGCGGTCGGCTCTTTACATCCGGCTCGTGAGGGTTTCTCATGGTGTCCAAGATTGCCGGGGCTATTTCAGAAAACAAGACCTCGCAATATTTTAAGGGGGCACATGTGCATAGAAAATCGGTTATCCTATCTGCAAAAAGAAGCTGACTTTTCAGCTATGTGACACGAAAACACCACAACACCATGCCAACATGAGCATCAACAGATATAAGTGCACCAGCCCCTCTATATGAGGGGAATGAGAGTCATTAACCTCACCTCCTTTCGACCAACCAGAGAGAAGCATTTAAGCTCTCACTCATGCTAAAATCACCCTACTACGAACTCAAGTACGAACATTTAGGTACGCCCCCGGATCCCCTTACAGCAACCAATCGCCATCGAGTGTTTCGCAGAAAACCAAAACCAAACTTTCGTCGTTTCACTATTGAAGCTTATCAGATATGGAATTGAGGACCACGGCGCAGTCCAGAAGCCCACAGAAATATTCGCATCTACTACGTGAGAGGTCTTTAGTGGCAGTATGACAGAAACTACGAAGTGATAGAAACGTTTCTGGTAACACGTCCGCTTTCATGATCCTTCACCACGGCCACAAGTAAGAGTAGAAATCCATCGCACAATTAGGTTGCTTTAATTTGGAATGATTTTACTCACACATATCATTCATTACTACAGCCTGCGAATGATTATCAATTACTGCGAATGAACTATTTGACAATTATATTTTTTTATTTCAATTACAATGAATATATCTTTATTTTTTCCTCATTGTTACTCACAATATTAATATGCAGTGGAAATTGTTTAAGACGAAAGTGAAGGGACTGAAATATTTTTTCATGTTAAAAGAATTTCATGTGAAAACATATCACAACCCCCATATATTAAAAAAAATAAGTTTATTAGAGTATATTTTGTTTCCTTTAATATGTGTATATACATATATTTATTAAAAATCAAACATTAACGTATAATTTTTTCTTTTTTAAAATTATTGTTGATAAATTAGAGTTAGCAGTACCAAAATTTATAGATTCCCCTTTTCGTTTTTTGTTTTTGATCAACAGACTCAAGAAGCTCCATCTACATTTTAACTGAGATAGAAGTTTGTTTTCTCCTTGAGCTCTTTGCCATTGTAATCGCAAAAAAATTCTTCTAAAATAGAAACAAAAACACGTTAACCAAACTCACTGATTGTCGACAATTCGGTATAGTGGTTAGTGACGCTGACTGCAGTGCCGTAGGGTCAGGGTTTGAATCTCGGGTAAAACATGGATGTTTGTGTTGTAATCCTTCTCTTTGTGATGTGCGTTTCACGCTTATTTCTATGTAAGCCCCCGTGTGATATTTTGTGGTGCACGGGGTTATAAAGTTCTCAATAAAATTTTTTAAAAAAACTCTTTAATTATATTTATATTACTCCCTCTGCGATGTACTTGTCACCGAATTCCAAAACCAACTAGCTGATGTAAGAAGAAACGAGATGTTTTTATGCGATGTTTGGTGGGGTGGTGGAAGAAAATAGCTTAGGTAAATAAAATTGTCCTGTCACAAGCTATTCCTAGATTATTTCAAAGCTAAGTTCGTCTGCTTTCTATGAAACGTGTGAAACCAACGCTCTTTCATTCCCCCCCCCTTCTTTAAATCTCGCCTGCGCGGTTGGTGTTTTCCAAATATTATTCATTCCTCAGAAGGGAAATTTTTCGTGTTAAACGATTTTCGTTTGGTGTTAAGAGAAAAATACATGAAATTACATAGTAGTGCCATGGGATCGTTGTATTCTTTCGTGTTAACCAATATTTCGTCTTAACCGTTTTCGCGTTAAACGTATTTTCGGCACTCATTCTTCTAAAATGCATTGCATTAATCCAATTTCCTTTTCACGTTGCCTCTCGTAAAAATGTTTTAATGAGTAAAACAAGTAATACATAAAAAAAAATAAGTCAATTCCTACTTTTATCAACAAAGAAAATTTTTATTTTAGCTACTTTTTATTAAATAGTTACAATTAATATAAATATGTATACACATAGGACAGAATCACAGCATTAAGTGGTAATTCATTTATATTCATTATCACTCAATTATCGTATTGTCATCCAAAACAATAGTGTCTATAAAATTTCAGTTAAACTGAATGCTTTAAAACGTGAGAAAAAAGTAATTCTTTTCAAGTTTTGACGCTAAGTCGCCAAAAAAGATGTCAACGTGGCTGTATTTGTAATTCTTTGAATAATCCGTTTTAATCAATAAATTTGTATTAATTATAATTAAATTATTGTATTGTCATCCAAAATAAAATCATCTCAATTGAGCGCTTTAAAATGTATTTTATTAACGATTGAAAATTCCACCAAGATAAATAAATGAATAGAGAGAGAGAGTGTGTGAGCTAATAGTATGAATTAAATAAGGAATTATTTACCTTATGATCCCTGTAAAAAATTTCCTGTTTAAAAAATATAAAAAATACTTTTGAAGGGAAATCTCGGGGGGGGGACTACTTTTAAAAAGTACTTGTTTAGTATCAAAATTTTACTTTTGATTATTTAATGATAAATATGCACAGCATTTACTAGTATTTTTAATGCTTCATTATCCTTTTATACCTGATTATTGGAATTTTTTTTCTAATTTCAATGCAGTGTTAAGTCCCTAGAATTTTTATCTATATCTTTCCGTCTAATTCTGAAAGATTGCCAAACAAATAACTAAACGAAGTCATAAAAAACTTCAGATAATTTATGAATCCTTAAATTAATTCCATAAGATAAAAATAATTAAATTTAAAATAAATCTATGTTTCTGATTTTTCAAGGAAAGTTATAGCACACAACAAAAAAATGAGATGTTATCTTTCACTAATGATGGAATAATAATAAATGATTTAGGTTTGTTGTTTGGAATACAAATAACCTAGGAATATTCTTTTTCTTCAAAAAAATTGCCTGGAATTCCACTGCTGGAGCTAAAAAATAATTTTGTTTATCAAGCAGTTTCCACTTCATCAAAATAAGTCATCCACATCAGAATCATATACTTTACCTTTTTTCGCAATTTCTTCTTTAAAAAAAAGGCACCGAACAATGATTCTGTGCATTTTTTTTCACCGTCACATTGAAAACATCTGGAAAGGAATGACGAAAACTTTATTTACGCACAACAGCGAAGAGTCATGAAAAATTCCTTATTAGAATTTGATGCGAATACGAAAAGAAAAAAGAAAATGAAAAAAAATCCAATAATCAACTTAACACTCAAAAGATGTAAAAAAGTTAAGAAACAAGATGAAGAAAGGAGGAGAAAAAAAATCTCTATCACTTCAAAAACCGCCAACTGGAAGAATATTTTTTTCGTCTTATTCTCATAATAAATCACAAAATAATAACTAATATTTTTTTTACTTATCCTGTGTGTGTCCCTCTGTTTCTTGTTAGCAGATGCTGACGGTGAAGTTTCTGATTTTTTTTTACGAGGAAACGAAAGAAAATTATTATTTCTGGGCTGAAGCAAAACACTATGGAGAAAAACGTCACGAAATTAGATTTTGATGGTGAAAGAAGAGACTATCGCCTTGTAAAAAAAAGATGATGAAATCTGCTGATTCGGCAAGAAGAAAAAAAATGGCTGCGAAAGAAGAACATTTTCTTAAGCCTATTTTAAATGACTAGACACGCTCTGATTGGTTCCTTTTTCTTGAAAGGGTTAACGTACCAAATTTGCCGGAACATTTTTTCCCCTCTCTACATCCGAAGGCTTTTGGTAATGATGTTCGCGCTGTCTGAGAAATTAGAAATCGGTTAAGTCGTTAGAGTTCGGAAATCGATTTCCGAAGAAAATTGCGGACTGGAAACGGAAATAATTTGGAAACTGCGCATGCTCTGAGATAAAGCATTGAAACTTAAAATGAAGTTAATTACTACAAACGTTATTTTTCAAATGATGATATAGATTTTTACAAATGAGCTATCTTGTCTGTAATTTTGATATCAATGAAAGATGAAAAGAGGCTTTGTAAGTAGTATTGTAAGCTCTTTTGAAAGATGCGATTGGATTAGTAATTCGATGTTTTCTAAAAGTTCGATAAGTAATCCAAAATATACTCTTAAATATAATTTATGAGTGCTAGAATAATTGTTAAACACACTATAAGCAAAAAAAATGGTACACACTAAAGTATAAAATCTGAAGCATATCAAAAACACAACGTTCAAGTTTCGTCGCGGACGCTATATGCAATTGTACAAGTCTTAAAAAAATTAAGTCAATTTCTACCTAGGTCAAAAAATTTAAATTCAAGAAAAAAGTTTATAAAAACTTACTAGCGCGCCTTCTATTTTCAGCTAGTTCCAACTTCGTCAAAAATAACGCAGTATAAACTTAAAATTAAAAAATAAAATTTAATAAATGAATTAGTTTTTTTAAAAAAACTGTATCAACATCAAATGGCATCCAGTGCAAGTTTAAAGAATATATTTGAACTTCAGTGGATGAATAGAAAGTGATTTATTAACGATTAAAAATTTGAACAACATATATATAAATAGATACATATAGATAGGGAGAGTGTGAATTAATAATAGGAAATGAAAAAGAATTTGTGTTAGATTCAACAAAAATAATTATATCTATATGGTCATTGATATTCTATTCATTTCAGCTTATGAAATTTCTGTGGTTTCTCAGGATCTATAGTCATAAGACTATTTAAAAATGCACTTACTGCCCATCCGGTACAGTAGTTAGTGAACCTGACAGATTTGCCGTAGGGCTTGGGTACGATTCCCGGAGAAGGCATGGATGTTTCTTAATGTATAGTGCCTTTGCGACATGGGGGGTACTTTGAACAGCCGTCGAGCCACAAGTCCCCTTGTGAGATTGGTTGAAGGGGAAGAGAGGTGTGAGGCCATGATCTCTCCCAGGTATTCCCCCTTAAAATTGGGGTGGGACTGAGCAAAATAGTACTGCCCCCTGTATGGTGCTCAAAACAGGAGTAAAAATTCAACCAATCGTTGCGATGGATTTTGTGGGCCTTGATCTGATGTTACTGTCAATCGGGTGGCCTAAGTAACAACAACAACAAAAATACACTTGAACAAACAATAAACCAGAAAAATAGACCACGAACCACTACTTCAGGATAAAATGCAGTATGGCGGGGTGGCGTGCCATTTTTTTCAAAGAAGTGTCTAATGAGGTATAGACGTGCGGTCGAATAATTTTGACGTGATTTTTGGAAAAATAATAAAACTAAATACTAACAACTCAAAAATCTTTATTTACTACGAAAAAATCCTTTTTTCACTGCATAGTTTTAGCAGCTCATAAATTTTTTAGTTATACGTGCAAGTGTTAAATTAAAGTAACATTAGTGTGACTTCTGTTGCTGCAGATTGGATTACAAGTAACTTTTATTAGGATTGTAAGATGTTACTTTTTAAAGAATGCATGCTAAATTTTTAAAATGGTAAATATAATACAGATAATTTTAAAATACAGTTGTGTTAATGAAATCGACTATGCTATGCGTAGACAAACTTTACATCATAAGCAATTGTAGTCTACGATGTTGTGTGTGTTGTGACTAATGCCACCTGTCTGACGGAATCAGGTCGAGGCCCGCGAAATTCATCGTGGCTAAGGGCTAGAATTTTTACACCTGTCGTTAGCTTTGAGCACCATGCAGGTGACAGTACGATTTTACTCGGTTCTACCCCAATTTAGAGAGAGAAAACACTGGGGGTGGTCAGGAGCCTCCCACCTCTCTTCCCCTTCCACCAACCACACGAGAAAACTTGCGGCTCGACAGCTATTTAGAGTACCCCTCATGCCGCAAAGGTATTATACATTTACAAACATCCATGTCCTCTCCGGGATTCAAACCCAGTCCCTGCGGCATCGCAGTCAGCGTTGCTAACCACTATACCGGTTAGGCGACAGTCTACGATGTAACTAAGGCGAAACAATAAAAAACGAGTGTGCTGCCCCGCGACCGATTACTCACGTTTGCTCATAATACTTAATAGTACACTTTGAAATAAAATGCCAACCATTTTGATCAGTGGCGTGCCAAAAATATAGTGTTGCGTGTCATCGATGGCACGCGTGCCACTGGTTTGCCATCCCTGTTCTATGGACTTTTAAAAAACTAATCAGGAAAAAAGATTTTCAAAATCACTTACATTTAACACTGATGCTGAGGTATACTGATTGCGAATTGAATTTTTCTGCATTAAATCTGTGCAGACTCAAGTGAGCTCTATTCGCTTGACTATGAATCAAAATTATAGGTATCCTCCCCAATAGTTTTCGTAAAGCTTCAAAATAAGTCATCAATAAAAAACTTTTTTAAAAAAAAATTCTTAATTTAATTAATGTATTGATTTTTGTCTGAAGGAGTTGTGTACATAAACGTTTGTAACGAACTAAATCATAAAATATATCCAATTGTACACATGAGCTGATTTTTATATATTATTAAATTCAAGCTCATTAAAAATCTGTAAATCTTTTTGTAATTCCGTAATTTTTTTGGATTCTTATTTGAATTTTTGTTCTCATTTTGGAACAATTTTAAAAAAAATCTCTCCCTCTTCTCCCTTATTTAAATTATTTTATTTTAATAATGAACTCCTCTTAAAATACTTATCATTTGCAATTTTTCTAATGAAACTTTGAAATATTTCAAAACTCCGTCGAACGAAAAACAGAAAACGCTTGGAAAAGCATCATTATCACATACTGGTAATGGAGATAATGCTTTTTATATGAAACGAGTAATATACATTTCTGTATAGTGATTAGTCATTTTAGTGGGATAGTCATCAATTTTCTTGGTCGACAGGATAATTCGTAAGTATCGAATATAACTCTCAATCAAATACTCTTCATATTCTCTCGAATATACTCTTCAATCAAATTGCGGTTGTATTTCGATGACAGATTTCAATCCCCCTTCCCCCCCAAAAAATGAAACCGAATATAAAACATTCCTAACAAATCGTTTTTTAAATATGTATTTGAGAAATATATATTTAAAGAAGGAAATGTTGGAATAGAAAGAAAGAGCACTTATACATATGTATGAGATAAAAAAAATCTCATACTATGACGCGGTGGGCGCCAAATTATGAGGGGTGTGACCCAAGGTAATAAAGGGACATGCGGGGAAGGGATTCTTTACAAAGTCCACTAGTTAATTAAACACATTTATTAGATAAAACAAACATTTACATACATAACTAGAGAACTAATAGTTAGCATAGAATTGAAAGGCATCGGAGCGCATGGTCGAACATCCTTACATTTCCGAAACTTGGCCATTACTGAAGATTGTTATGTCCGCCAGAGGGAGCGACAGTCTCTCTAGTGTTAATATGGGAATAGTCTAAGCAACGGGGGGTTACAATCTTCCCCCTTCACTACTGTTAATATGGGAAGAGTCTAAACAACGGGGAGTTACAATACATTAAAAATATCTTTTTTAAAGAAGAAAAATATTGAATAATGGAAACGTTCACTATATTGTTTAAACATTCTAGAGCAGTGGCTCTGAGATTTTCTTCTCGAGCCTTAGGGCCATAAATGTTTTTTCGGCCGTAAATTCAGTTATGACAGTAAGTTTTTGAATATTTTTAAAAAACGATTCTTCTACATATATTTTGGAATTTCTTATAGTATATATGTATGCGTGTATATATGTACGAAAACAAAAAAGACGAGAACAGAGGAGTAATTCGAATGGGATGGAAATCGGTAGATGTACAGTGAAATACGTTTAACGCGAAAATGCTTAAGACGAAATATTGGTTAACAAGAAATAATATAACAGTTTCGACAAACTACTGAGTATTTTCATGCATTTTTTTCTTTTAAGGTATCCGACTACCCTAAAATCATGATTTTTTTTAAAAATTGAAAAAAAAATTATGATTTTATTTTATAAGCTATCTTATTAGCTTTATAAAAATACCAAGTTTTTTATTTTCCATTCACTAGAACAAAAACTACTAGTGTTTTAGTAAAAGTGGAAGACAACTTTACATAAGATGTTAAACTTTAAAATTCGTTTTACTCGAAATGTATTTTTTACGAAAAGCTCAAACGGGACAGTGATTGCTCAAAAAGTTATTGAAAGAATTTGCTGAAATTTTTTGTGTATTTTCAGTATAACAGTAGAAATATTTAACCTTCAAATTTATCAATCACTGTTTTATTACAAAATTTACAGTTCTTTATGTGAATATAATCACTGATTTTTTAAGAAATTTCATATAAAAACCAAGATAAAGTCCTCTAGTTTTTGAAAAAATTAAAATATCTCTTATCCTGAAGGTCATTTCAAAAAGGAATTGCTAAGTAATACATATATCAAATTTGAAAAATTGCTAATTTGTTCATTTACTATTTGTACAGAGAGGACTCCGTTTATGTAATTTTTTGTCAATTTTTACTCATTTTTTCCATTTTAGTAGAAATAATTTATCTTTTTTTCCCTATATTTTAGCCTTTTTTTCCTAAAATACACTAAATAAATCTAAAAACCACAAAAAAATCTCCATAACTCCATTTTTTTAAAAAAAAGTTGTTGCAAGTAATCAGATACCTTAACACGAAACGAAAATCATTTAACACGAAAAGAATTCCCTTCTGGGAATAAATGAAATACGCAAAACACCAGCTTGGACCCTTCTACTGAATCATCGGAAGAATTTGTTGCAGTAGATGATGATTATGTGTGTAATGGCAGATAAAGACCTTTTGGAGTTTGTTCAAAACTCAAAAAAATATCATTAATGCAGATTCCGATGACGAAATTAAAGTGAGTAATGCAGCTCCTGTTCCCACATCATCCGAAGTGAGGAGATTCATGAAAAGTATGCTTTGTTATTTAGATGCCCATTCTAGTGGTGAAATATGACAAAATGGACGATAACGAACAATTTGTTGACAATTTGAAGCTAAAAAATCAATGCAAATAAAAAAATGCCAGTTAATTTTCCAAAAACTTAATCAAAGATTTTTTTTAAAGATTTGAGAATTTTTTTTTGTATTGAATTTCTTCAAGTTCTTGTAAATGTTTCTGCTTCATTGATTTTTATTAAATACTAGAGGACCCGACAGACGTTGTCCTGTACACACATCTTAAATTCAAAAATTCCAAATTTTTATGAATAAGCTTTAACAATCTGGACCGTTTTGAGTAAAATTTGTATTAAAAAGTTATTACAATGTAATTATGTACCAAGTTTTATACTTCTGGGTTGCTTAGAAGTGAAACACACACACAAACTATTTCCGATAAGAAATAATTTTAAATAAAAAAAAAGTTTAATAATGTGTGTAATCAATTAGCTACACAAATAGATTTGTAGGTTAGGATAATTGTTGTCAACGCACGTGTAAATTTAATAGAAAATCATGTAAAATACTCACTTCAATTGCATACTAAATTTGGAGAATGTATAGCTTTTTATGCAAACTTAAAAACTCTTCAGACACTAATTACATCTGAATGTAATAATTTAATTAACACACGATTTATTTCAACAAAATAATAACACGAAGTGAAAAATATTTTCCTGAAATGATCACAGCACCAACTGTCGGGACCAACTTGAATTATAATAAAAGATTTTTGAATATTCGATACTGCGATCGTAGCGCAGTCTGCCGGATCCAATGTAAAACATTCAGAGATCAACAATTTATAAATAAAAAAAAAATAAACATTTCTAAGCCGAATTATAAATCTAAACCATTCTCGAGTCCACTGGAACAGACAAAAACTTTCATCAAAATCGGTCCAGCCGTTTAGGAGGAGTTCAGTTACATACACGCGCACAGAAGAATTACACATATAAAGATTATTTGAAAAGATATTAATTAAAAACGCTAAAAAGCGTGAATCGTCTGCATTTTCTTATTAATAAAGACCGGGTTTGGCCAGTTTGACTGAAAATCAATTTTCGTATTTTTCAATTCCTACTAATATAGCTCACGATCTCTATACATATTTTATTTGTTTGTTTATTTATTTATTTCTTTATTTATCTTGGTGGAATTTTCAATCGTTAATAAAATACATTTTAAAGCGCTCAATTGAGCTGAAATATAATTAATGTACATGATTATTTTGGATGACACAATAATTTAATTATAATTAATAAAAACTAATGTGTGTGTGTGGATTAAAACTAATTATTTAAAAAATTACAAATACAGCCACGTTGGCGACTTAGCGACCCTTTTGGCTATTTATCTCAAACTTGAAAATGTTTTTTTCTCCCGTTTTAAAGTATTCAGTTGAACTGAAATTTTATATACACGTTTGTTTTGGATGACAATACGATACTTTAATGATAATTAATAAAAATTAATTACCACTTAATGTTGTGATTCTGTCATATGTATATACATATTTATATTAATTGCAACTATTTAATAAAAAGTAGCTAAAATAAATTTTTTTTTGGTTGATCTAAGTAGGAATTGATTAAAATTTTTTTTTATATTACTTGTGTGTGTGTGTGTGTTTATAACAATAGCGGTGTTACAACAAAGTAGGTGAATGTTAAGTTGTATTTTTTGAATGTTTTTAATTAATATCTTTTTAACTAATTGCGATATCGGACCGAATTGTGAATCTAAACCATTCTCGAATTTACTTGAACCCACACAAAAAATTTCATCGAAATCGGTCCAGCCGTTTAGGAGGAGTTTAGTGACAAACACACGCACAGAAGATTTTTATGTATAAAGATGTGCAGCATATCTAAGTAAATAAAATTTATTTTAATAAATTTAATTTTGTTAATATATGGTTTCTTTATTGCAGTAACACGAAATTCTTTTGAAACGAAAAAATATTTAAGTTACTTGACTACGTTCGGAACCGTGATTTTGCAAAAGCGTATAAATAGATATTTATGATATTTAGTGTCACTTAAATTAGAAAATGTATATAAAATTGTTTTAAAAATAGTATTACAGTACAATATTTTGACAAAAAATGAACATAGAATGACCATTTTTCAAAATATTCTCCTTTTGTGAAAATTGCTTCTATTATAATAATATTTCGCCTGTATACAGCTCAGACCTCTTTACAGAGGCTCAACTAGAATTTTTGAAATATATAGCTTAGAAGCGAGTTTATCCATGTTTTACGACAACTGAGGGGAGAAATTTTAATAAAAAAAGGCCGAGATAATTATTTCAATTGGTTGTAACTCTGAAAATAATGTGAATTTTTCAAAAATCATAGTTGAGCCTCTGTACAGAGGTCTTAGTTATATACAGGCAAAATATTATTATAATGGAAGCATTTTTCACAAAAGGAGAACGTTTTGAAAAAAGGCTATTTTAAGTTAATTTTTTGCCGAAATATTGCATTTAAATAAATTTTTTTTGTCAAAATGTCCTTAAAACAATTTTATACGCGTATTCTAATCGGATACTAAATATGAAAATTATCCATTTATGCGCTTATTTGAAATTACGGTTCCGAACGTGGTCGGATACCTTAAGCGATTTTCACTGCACTCGCATGTCTTCTTTTCCTGTTTTATGTTCTCTGTATTGGAAATGAAATGCTAACAGTTTCATATATAGTAATGCAATATTTTTCTCCAGAAATTCACTTTCAACAGTCAAGTAAAAAATCATGATTGCGTTGGCCCACAAATGGTCCTGGTGCAAGTAGTTAGCTGGTTGAGCATTCGCTCGTAAAGTGGGTGGATGTCATCCTTTTGTGAAATTGGTGGCCATACTCGTTCCAATTAGCGAGTTACATATGTACGTTCTAGGGATTGTCGGAGATACCATCTCATCAGAGTCCAAACATGCTCTTCTGGGTAAAGATCTCTCGATTGCGTGTGGGGGGGGAGCACAAAGATAAGCGAAAGGCGTATAAATTGTGGCAGGGAATTATTCTGAGGAAATATAAGCTTAGGGCTCCATGAAAAAAGCACTCCAATATTGCATGGAATCTCATCGACGTTCCCCAGAGCTAAAGAGTGTTTTTTTGAGAGGTATAGAACTTTAAATTGCAATAAAACAACGATGTATTATTCGATTGACATGAATTTTTTTTATTCGAAAGATAGTCTTGTGGCATTACATTTTAAATATGATTTCTGGCATAGGACTGCCACGACTGGCTCGGATGTAGTCCAATCTAGACGTCCAATTTTCGATGACTTTTTCCAACATTTGTGGCCGTATATCGGCAATAACACGGCGAATGTTGTCTTCCAAATGGTCAAGCGTTTGTGGCTTATCCGCATAGACCAATGATGACTTTATATAGCCCCACAGAAAATAGTCTAGCGGTGTTAAATCACAAGATCTTGGAGGCCAATTCACAGGTCCAAAACGTGAAATTAGGCGGTCACTAAACGTGTCTTTCAATAAATCGATTGCGGCACGAGCTGTGTGACATGTTGCGCCGTCTTGTTGGAACCACAGCTCCTGGACATCATGATTGTTCAATTCAGGAATGAAAAAGTTAGTAATCATGGCTCTATACCGATCACCATTGACTGTAACGTTGTGGCCTTCATCGTTTTTGAAGAAGGATTCCACCAGCCCATAAAGCGCACCAAACAGTCAGTTTTTCTGGATGTAACGGTGTTTCGACATACACTTGTGGATTAGCTTCACTCCAAATGCGGCAGTTTTGTTTGTTGACGTAGCCATTCAACCAGAAGTGCGCTTCATCGCTAAACAAAATTCGCTTATGGAAATCGGGAACAACGGCAATCTCGTTTTGGGCCCATTCGACGAATCTACGCCTTGCTTGATGATCGTTTTGATGAATTGCCAAACCAAACTGAGAATAAATCACTTGACAGCTGTTAAATCGGTCGCCATCTTGGAAAGTAATGCCACCTTAAACTTCTATACCTGGAAAAAAAACACTCTTTATAAGAGATCATGGACTACAATAAGAGTTGAGTTATAAGATGAAATGTGGCACCACCATTAGCGCACACAGGAATTTTTCAAAAGGGTGGTCCAGGTTTGAAAGTCCCCCATTCTTATATCATGCTCCTTTTTGATTTTGTCGATTTTCGAGAACATAAAACAGTAAAAAAATTAATTATTGAATAAATAATTAGCATTAATTAAAAAATTAATCATTAATAACAAACACTTAATTAAATTTTACGTACTATATACTTAGAATTATAGTCAATCGGAAAAAAAATCCAGGGCTTTGGGGGGGGATCCGGACCCCTATGATGTGCGCCACTGGGCACCACTTAACATAATCAAGTGAGTATCTCACTGCTGTTGCAACCGTTCCTAGCCTCGTATCCTCTGGTTAAAATGGAGTCAATTGCAAGTAGGACGCATTGCTGAAGTACAGCTACCATCTTATTCCAGTCCGGGAGACTAGTAAGTGGAATGTGATCAGCAATGCACCTGGCGGTTTGCAACGGTGTGGGACAGTCGGTGCAATGGAATTCATGTCCTCATCTTCCATTTGCTATGTTGTCCAGTGGCGTAACGAAGAATATTAGGGCCCCCCTGAAAAATCAGGTTTTGGGCCCCAAGCCGGATGTTACAAAGTACTACATATTTAGCGTTAGTTAGATTTTGGTCCGCTTAGAGAATCCTGGATACCCCTCCGATGCAGAGGTTGCGGAGGTGTACATTTCGCCACTGGCGTTGCCTATTAATGAGCATTCCAGTCCGAGTTACTCACCGAATCTTGGGTAAGAGAGCTTCAGGGACTGTGTGCACCCGTTTGAGGTTCCCTCTGTTCTGTCATCACTCTCAATTGATCGCTACCTTTTCAACGCTCATCATTCCTGCCACTCCGAACCAAATGTCGAGGGATCCTGATATTCGACCACCCTGTTTCCATTGGTACTACGTTTCCTTTACCATTTACTCTTTCGAATGATGAAGAGGCTGTGGTAGCCTAGTGGTCAAGGTAGCGGACTTGTGGTTGGTGTGTCATGAGTTCGAGCCGAGTACCGCTGAAGACCCGCCGTGTAGGGGGGCGTTGCACGTTAAATATGTCGAAGCTCAGACGTCCTCTCGTTGGTATAGTGGGGAAGTTAGGCAGCGAGGTAGTGCCAACTCAGGTGTCGTCATTGTCACTTGACCTTGGTTGAAGCTTACAATGTCCATCGACAAAACCCCTGGAGTCACTGGGTAGTGCGACGTCAATATTCACTCACACTCAAATGATGACATCTGTTCATACTGTTCACGAATCCATCTCCATGGTCAGAGTTTTCATTTGTACTCAAATTATTATTCACGCCTGATTAACTGAAACTAATAGACTCGAGCGTGATAGGTGAATTGGAGATAGATACGTGAGACATCAAATTTAGTCTTCATCATAAGATTGGCGCTCTTAATTGCAAGTCACATAAATCTTACAAAATCAGCGTTAGAATCCGTGTTTTCGAATAGTTTGTGCATTTATAGTGTATTCATCGTGATTTCTGAATGCATATGAATATCATACAGAGTTTTACCTCCAGGACATGAATCATAGATCGACGATCACGTGCCGTACATGAGTTTCTCTTCCTTTTTAATTTTAAAACAAATAAAAAATGAAGCAGGAAGTAGAACATCACATTCATTATGCAAGATAAATGAGTAAAAAAATCTGTTAGCTCTTCAGATAGGGGTTTTGCCTAATCAGACATTAAATACAATAAAAAAGGGAGAGCTGTTTTAACGATAAACTTAACAATTTCTTATCCAGTATTCTTAGGCCTGGCATCTTCAAGCTGGGAGAGCTACATTCGGAGTACAGAATCCTTGTAAACAAAAACAAAATTTCTACTTACATGAGCGTTCAGACGCCCTCTGGCGGTTACAGTTCAAATTCGTTAGGGAATTCTTAACAAAGGGTACGAGAAAAAAATATATTGTTAGCGGTTTATTCAACAGCAATTTGAGCAAAAGGTAACCTTTTGTTCATTAATTTACAGGTAATTACAGTAGGTACATTTTGTTCAAAAATTACCCAAAATTGAAAACTCGTGTATAAGCCGAACTGAAAGGAAAAAGTTCCCATAATTTTCAAACATGTCACCATAAGAGCGAAAATGTTGCTTTAAGGGGAAAACGGGTTGAATATTTCCTGATCAAACTGCTATAAAGTAAAACGCTAGCGACAATATTTTTATTTTTGATTGCTTGATCCAGTGCTTCTCAAACTTTCAATATTTTCAACCCAAAATTCAATCACAATTTTCACACATTGCGCCTTTCTTCCTTACAACAATATTATATTTTGACGCTAAAGCTCTACAATACGACTTTAATCTCTTATGTGGCAACGGCATATATAAATGTCTCACTCACCCAAAGCGTTAATCGCCCGGACGTATATATACGTCTTTCCGAAGTACGATCTCTTATGTGCACTGTTATCCATAAAATTATTCTGAAGGCTTTGGAATGCAATAAAAGGACCTTAACAGTGTTTGTGAAGGATTTACTTATTTCAGAGGATTTGCTTATTCATTTCTTTCCTTATCCCCACCCTCCCTAATACATCACATACGCGTGCCTACGTGGAAAACGGTGTCTGGTAGTGAATCGCGTAACTTTTTATCGCCAGTTAAAGGGATTAATTATAAACTGTACAAAGTGTTAATTTCTGTACATAATTTTATGTATGACAAGCCCATGGGGTCACTGGTAGTTATTAAAATTGTTCTTAATTTAGCGTTTTTAAATAAATTACAAAATACATTGAGCAGTATTGATACATTTTTAAGTTTATATTATATCAGTGTGAATGTGTATTTTACTTTGTCAGAATGCATTTTGTTTTTTTTTTACTTTCAGTAAATTATTAACTTTTTAAAATAATCTTTTGCTTAACGACTTTTCAATATACTCGCACCTCCTTCGCAGAATTATCACGCCATCCAGTTAAAGGAACGCTGGCTTTATCTGAAGAGCGAACACATTTTTTTCGTTAATTTATTGCATGCAATGCATGTGGTAGTCATACTTTCCGCACTATTTTTTTTTATTTGTTTGAAAAATGAACAAGAGAAATTCGTATAAGGCGCATGATCGTCAATCTATGTTTCATACCCTGGAGGCAAAACTCTCTGTATAGTAATCATATACATTAAAACATCCCAATGAATGAATGGGAATTCGAAAACTCAGATTCTAACACTGTCTTTAAAAGATTTATGAGACTTTTTTTCTTTTAGAATAAATTTCCACTCAAAACACCCAAAGAGGAAAACATAATTATGGCTTGTGCATTTCAAATATATATATTTCAAAAACATTTTTTCTTAAGTATATCTTATTTGAAATTATCGAATACATTTATTTTTACTTTAAAAGTGTTCCAATAACAAAAATTCTTGGCTTCTTCCCCGAATTATTCGGTATTTTTTCTTCTGATGTTTGAAAATACTTTTAAATATTTCTTAGAGTTATGAAAATCTACGAATAAGTCATTAATATAGACATTAATATATTTTCTTAGAAATCGGGGGCTGCGGACGGATTTGAAGGATATCTATATAAACCAGGCGGCGGATATCTAAAGGGTGTTTTTTTAGAGGTAAAGAACTTTAAATTGCAATAAAACAACGATGTATTATTCGATTGACATGGATTTTTTTTATTCGAAAGATACTCTTGTGGCATTACATTTTAAATATGATTTCTGGCATAGGACTGCCACGGCTGGCTCGGATGTAGTCCAATCTGGACGTCCAATTTTCGATGACTTTTTCCAACATTTGTGGCCGTATATCGGCAATAACACGGCGAATGTTGTCTTCCAAATGGTCAAGCGTTTGTGGCTTATCCGCATAGACCAATGACTTTACATAGCCCCACAGAAAATAGTCTAACGGTGTTAAATCACAAGATCTTGGAGGCCAATTCACAGGTCCAAAACGTGAAATTAGGCGGTCACCCAACGTGTCTTTCAATAAATCGATTGTGGCACGAGCTGTGTGACATGTTGCGCCGTCTTGTTGGAACCACAGTCCTGTACATCATGATTGTTCAATTCAGGAATGAAAAAGTTAGTAAAGCCCATAAAGTGCACCAGACAGTCCGTTTTTCTGGATGTAACGGTGTTTCGACATACACAAGTGCATTAGCTTCACTCCAAATGCGGCCGTTTTGTTTGTTGACGTAGCCATTCAACCAGAAGTGCGCTTCATCGCTAAACAAAATTCTCTTATGAAAATCGACCATTATTTTCGAAATAAAATTGCACAATTTGAAAGCGTTGCTCGGGCGTGAGTCTATTCATGATGAATTACCAAACCAAACTGAGAATAAATCACTTGATAGCTGTTAAATCGGTCGCCATCTTGGAAAGTAATGCCACCTTAAACTTCTATACCTGGAAAAAAAACACTCTTTATATTGTGGCGGCTATATCTATATAAACCAGTTGTAGCCTCAGTAGTACGATGATCATTTTGGTATGGTGGCTAAGATACTCGTTTATGCAACAGAAGCTACTGAGGGCCCCGGTGCACCGCACCGTTTAAGCCAGCGGTACTCAACCTTTCTTTCTTTTTTTTTGCTGGGCCGCATACATATGTTCGCTATTTCATGCTGGCCGCACCATAAGGGTAAATGGGGGGAGGGGAGAAATGCTTTAAGACCAAGATAACATTAAAAATTTAAAATGTGGAAAATATTGATCATACAGAATATTATATATATATATATATATATATATATATATATATATATATATATATATATATATATATATATATATATATATATATGAGAGACAACAGGGGGTCCAAGACTTTTGTCTTTTTTCACATTTATTTTAAATTTTAACAAAAATTAATTAAAAAGGTAGCTATTCTAACAGATAAGTTTCGATGATGTTTTCATGGTAACGCCTGCTCGCGCACTTCTGTCGTTCCTCCTTTCCGCTTTCTCTCTTTCTCTAAAGTCTTAAAAGTTTTGGTTCTACTTTCACTAGTTCAAAAGTTTCTGTTACAGTTTCACTTAGCTGCGCCTGCGCGCGAAGACTGCGTTTTGCTGGATGCCACAACCGGCCAACCTGACTGTACGCTGTCCGCAGCGGTACTTCCCTTTTTTCCTTTTTCATCGAGACCAGAGGAGAATCTGAAACATACAAAAAAGACGGAACAGACAAGGACTATACGACAAATACACAAAGATTTGACATATCATAATTCTGTTGAACTAGACAGTTTCTCCATCATGTGAAGGCACCTCTTCGACATCCGGAAGGTTCCACAGGAAAACATTGTGTTTCACAGGCATGGCATGATTCTGAGATGACGATAGTACGGTAGGATGAACGGAATCATTTATTTTGCTATCTTGGTCTTTATCAGTTCCATCAGGCATAAGAACGCCTTTTTTAATGAGTTCTTTGGTTGAACGCATCGATATTTTCCTCTCTAGAGTTCTGGACGTCTGTTCAAAACGATCTCTCTTTTTCCTCCGTTTCCACTGCCAGGGCTGGAAGATTCGTCGGAGCATTGCAAACCGTCTTTGTTTAGTCTTCATAGGTGAAGGGTTATCAGAACAAGATAAATGTCTGGCTCTCTGATACACAGGAATATCATTTTTCAATTTAATACACATTTTTAACTTAGTACTCTTAATTTTATTACATTTATAATCCTTAATTAGAGAACTCAAATCATTTCTAATATTAAAGTTTTTAACATGTGGCAAATCATAACTAGAGTTTTTTATCACACTTGAAACAGAAACATTTGAAATAGAAACATTTGAATTAAAATGAGCACCCAAAGAGGATTCACTTTCACTCAATAAAACATCGCTCTTTGCGTGGCCTAGTTTCTTTATTTCAGAATATACACTGGGATGTATAATAATTTCTTCGGTCAAGGTCGGTGATATTGCCGTTCGAATACTTAGACCGGGAGAGTGTTGATTAAGAGAAAGATTTATCTGTTTAACTTCTACCATACGCTGTTCGCCAAAACATGAGCTTAAGGTTATGATTTCTTCGGAAGGTTTTTGCACTCTAATTAGTGAGGAATTTAAAACTGGGATTTGGCAACCTGAATCAATCAAGGCTGTTACGGGCTGATTTTCCACAAAAATGTTTACAAATTGTAGTTGTGCGAACTCATCGCTTTTTTGTTTTTCGCTCTCGACTTTCAAAGTATTCGCGTTTTTTCTATCATGGATGTGGCCGTTAGATTCTTTAAGCTTAAAACGCTTCTCACAGTCTCTTGCGCAATGAGATGAATCACCGCATATAAAGCAATTTTTATTTTCTCTTTCAAGATATTGGGGAGAGTTCTCTTTAATCTCTGGTTTAAAGTTTCGTGATCTATTTTTAAAGGGGTCTTGGGTATATCCATAAGTTATAGGAATTTCCTTACGTGATCCGTTTTTAGATGAAATATAAATATCGCACTCTTTAGCTAAATCAATAGACCTAAACCAATCTTCTGCTTCTCGAATGCCAATATGAGTTGCGGTTTCCTTATTTAAAGTTTCGAATAATTTATCAGAAATTATAAGATCACATAGAGATTCAAAGGAATTAACTTTTCTTAACGAACAATAATATTGGAAGTTTGCCGTCAATCTTGCAGCAAATTGGATGTATGTCTCGCCTGATGATTTTACAGCATTTTTAAATGAGTTTAAATACTCGCGAGGGGTTAATTGGAATTCTCTGAGTACTATAGATTTTAGTTTTTCATAGTCATTTAATTCCTCCTTTTTAATATACAATAAGACATTATGAGCTGTTTCGCCCAGAAGATTTATTAAAATTTCAGATTTATATTCGTCAATTATTTTCTTGGTTAAAAATGCGCGTTCTAATGATTGGAAGAACAGATTAAAATTTTCAGATCGGGTGGGAACAAGAAGAGATAAAGTTTTAATGCTTTTGATCATGTTTTCTATGTTTGTTTCGAACTGTTTCTCTTCGACTTTAGCTGCAGGATTTAAACTTAATGCTTCATTTTTAGCCGTTTGAAGTTCGATTTCTTTTTCTAATTGTGCTAACTGAAGTTTTGTGAGCTCAATTTTCTATTTTTCTAAAGTTGCCTCTCTTTCGTTTCGCGATACCCTCTCATCTATACAGTTTTTAATTAAAGTTTTAACGAAATCTGGATCACTCTCAAATGTACTACTGTTCTCAATTTTAGTCTTTAGTTTAGCTATGGTGTCCGTACTCTCCACAGTACCGTCTAGATCCTCACCAACTCTTATGAGATCCTCTTTAAGAGCGTTTTTATACATTTTAGAAAAAATATGGAAAGATCCTACCTTTTTTTTCTAGCTCCCTTGTTGCTCACACGTACGATGTATCCAATAATTGAAGAAAAACGTTGATTCCACTGATTTCACCTCTTCGCAGGTAATATAGTTCCGGTAATTATTAACAGGACACCTCTTCGCAGGTGTTTATTTGATATAGTTCCAACCTCTACACAGGCGGAATTTGCGTCGATAGTTCCTACCTCTACATAGGCGGAATGAAGTTTAAAAATTCAACCTCTACACAGGTTGAGCGAAGTTTAAAAAAATTCAACCTCTACACAGGTTGAACGAAGTTTCCAAAAATGGCGGCGCGTCTCCTCCACGGACGGCTTTTGTTCACGTTTCAAACTTTGATCAAAATCGAAATTTTTTCGATCCCGGCCTCTACACAGGCGGAGTATACACGAAAAAATTCAACAACCTCTACACAGGTTGAACGAAGTTTCCAAAAAATGGCGGCGCGTCTCCTCCACGGACGCTTTTGTTCATTGTCCAGACTTTGGTTCAAAATCGAAATTTTTTCGATCGCGGCCGAGTCCCCATAATTTGTGGGAGACAACAAGGGGTCCAAGACTTTTGTCTTTTTTCACATTTATTTTAAACTTTAACAAAAATTAATTAAAAAGGTAGCTATTCTAACAGATAAGTTTCGATGATGTTTTCATGTTAACTCCTGCTCGCTCACCTCTGTCGTTCCTCCTTTCCGCTTTCTCTCTTTCTCTAAAGTCTTAAAGTTTTGGTTCTACTTTCACTAGTTCAAAAGTTTCTGTTACAGTTTCACTTAGCTGCGCCTGCGCGCGAAGACTGCGTTTTGCTGGATGCCATATATATATATATATATATATATATATTCCTGTTTTGCTTTTATTATTATTATTTTTTTATATTTTTATTTTTGTCACTACTAAGTTTCATTAGTAGTGACAAAAGTAGTTACAGTACTAGCTGCGCCTGCGCGCGAAGACTGCGTTTTGCTGGATGCCATTATTATTATTATTATTTTTTATATATTTTTCCTTTTTGCTTTTATTTTATTATTTTTTATATTTTTTATTTTTGTCACTACTAACACTAAATTAGCAGCATTTCATAAACACTCTTCACAATTTCTGCATCAGTAAACGGTTTTATATGATTACTAATATTATAACAAACTTCATAGGATATGTCTTTGTTACCGCTGTGATAGTATCACTGGCAAAACATTTTGTTGCTGTTGCAAGGATTAGTCAAGAAAGCCTATTTATCTCCTCTTGAAAGAGATCTTCGAGGAAAAGTGTCATTGAATGCCATTCCTGCTTATTGGTATTTTTTTAAAAACAGCACTTTCGTGACAAATCAAACAATTACTGGTTCATGTTTGTTTTTCACGACAAAAGAGTCAACCTCTTGTCGTCTTGAAACGATATATTTTCTTCGAATATTTTTCCCTTGCGAGATATGAAAGATAGTTAAAAATTAGTTCCACCCGTAAAATTGTCGTTACTCCACTGTTTGTTATCACTAGCCGTAATGGTTCCAAATAGAAAAAGAATATCAATTCGTACCCGTTCGACATCGATAGCAAAAAGGAAAATTGATACATTTGATTTCTTAACGAAGAATTGCCCACCAAATTTTTAATACAATGTTCTTAAATAAGTAAATTTCTCAGAGCAATGGTCCATGACCGAGTCACTTAAAAAGGCTCGGTGGGCCGCAGGTTGAGTTTCGCTGGCCTAGCCTATTGGTAGCTGCGCCACTAGATGAGAATTTCAACGAGCAATTTTACTTATGATTTTAAAAAGTTGTAGATAGAACACATTTGTCCCATTAAACTAATTCTAAAATGAAATGTATTTGCAACTATGGATGATATGAAATGAGCACAATAAATAAACTGAATAAAACGACTACTGTTTCATTTAATTTATGTATATATTAATTTTTACGGTACAATTTATACCTTATATATATATATATATATATTATATATCTATTTAGATTGAAAATTAACGAATATCAATATCTTTAGATTGAAAATTAAAATACAATCTTATTAAAACGAGTATCCCCTCCGGTACCTTCCACTTCAACGTCGTGGCCCTCGAGCCAAAATAATTGCCCACCCCTGACACATACATAAATTTGTTAAAGCCGTGTTTCTCAAACTTTCAATATTTGCGATCAATATTCAATCATAATTTTCATCGCCCCCCTCCTTAGAAATAACACTGCATTGAGTTCATGAATACTATACTTTGACGCTAAAGCTGCAATACGACTGAACCTCTTAAATGCAACCGACGTATATATACGTCTCGCTCAACCGGTGCGTTAAATGCCCGGACGTATACATACGTCTTTCCTAAGTACGATCTTTTCGGTGCACTGCTATCCATAAAATTATTCCAAAGGCTTTGGAATACAATAAAAGGACTTTGACAGTGTTTGTGAAGGATTTACTTGTATCAGAGGATTTCCTTTTGTTTATCCCCTGTCTTCCCCCCGCAATACATCACATTCGCTCGCCTAAGTGGAAAACGGAAGAATTGGGGAGCGAATCGCTTAACTTTTAATCGGCAGTTTTGGGATTAATTATAAACCTTACAAATAAGAAGTGTTAATTTTTGTACATAAATTTATATTTGACAAGCCCAGTATTAACCAAGCCGTATTATTGTTAAATTAATTATAAAATACATTGTGAAGTACTGATACATTTAAAAGTACATTATAGCTATTTATAGTAACTGCGTATTTTATTTTTTATTATGTCAGAAAATGTATTTTGTTTGTTTACTTTCAGTAAATTAATAAATTTTTTAAAACAAGTAATCCTTTGTTTTCGACTTTTCAATATGCTTGAGCCTTCCTCGTAGAGTCATCCCGCCTCTTAGAAGGGCGCTCCCCCACAGTTTGAGAAACGCTGTGTTAAACCATGATCAGAGAGATACGAGAGTCAACTAAAATAACAAAAATTGTTTAATAAATACTCAAATTCTGCCATAACAAATTACGAGACGTTGTTACAAAGTTAGAAATATGCATTCCAACCTCATTCTTCCTTGACGATCAACGCATCTCGTCTGTGCAATTATACCTCCAGGTCATTCCGGTTAATTAAGACACTCCAATGAGTTACGTCCGAGTTAATTTATCCCACCTTTGACTCTCTCAACAAAGTGAAAAGGCTATCTCAATCAACACTCTCTCCCCCCTCAGCAGGTACGTGTGCCTCGCATCCTCCGCATCCATCATCTCCGTTGCCATGACGACCGAGATGCGAATCTCCGGTTCCGATATTTATATTCCCCAGAACTCGCGTCTCCGGAATAAAGTTCTCATAAGGAGTGATTCTTCTGCGGTTTGTTTTGGGGGGATAACGATTTTTCAATCGTGTCATTTTGTCTAAGAGGTTTAGGGAATCTATCGGGTGAGGGTTTTTTATTATTATTTTTATTTCGTTTCCTTAAGTCGTGCGAGGAAGATTTTTCTGTTTTATAAAAGGAAACAAAAAGAGTTAGTAGGGTAAAAAAAATGTTTATAAAGAATAATAAATTTATGTTTTCCCTAGCAGATTCTATGTATATATCTTTAGCGAAAAGTATTACTTTTTTTCTTCCGGTTTTAATTTTAATGAATATGCTGTGATAAAGTTGTGGAAAGTACTCAAATACGCGACTTTAAGTGTTATTCAATTGATGATAGTTTCTCTTTAGGAATAAAAAAAATATAAAAACTAGTCTCAGTTGTGTCTTAATTTTGACACATATACCATACTGGGTTAAGTCAATTCCTACTTAGGTTAACAAAGAAAATTTTATTTCAGTTAATTTTATCAAATAGTTACAATTAATATAAATATATATATATATATATATATATATATATATATATATATATATATATATATATATATATATATATATATATATATATATATATATATATATATATATATATATATATATATATATATATATGACAGAATCACAATATTAAGTAACAAAATAGAAAGCAATTTTCCTTGCGCTTTTCCATTTTCCTTCCTGTATGTGCTGTTGAACTATTTTTTTTTGTTTTTTTGTTACTATTTATTCATTAACTAAATTTTTTTAATTGTTCTAATAAAATAATATAGTAAGGAAGAAATCACATTCTCAGAAATTAGGCCATCCTAGGTGGGATTCGAACCCACGACCTTTAGATTAGAAGTCCAACGAGCTATCCATTACCCTACAGGGACACAACGAACGATTTTCCTTTCTATATAGGGTGTTGGACTATTATTTTCGTTTGTTGTTACATATATTCATTTTTTAATTTAACTAATGAATTAATATTTGAAAAAACTGTATTAACATCAAGTGTCATTCGCTACAAGTTTTAAAAAATGTATTTGAACTTGAATGAATGAATAAAAAGTATTTTAGTAACGGTTGAAAATTTGAACAAGATATATATAGGGTGTTTTTGTTAGAGGTATAGAAATTTAAATTGCAATAAAACAACGATGTATTATTCGATTGACATGAATTTTTTTTATTCGAAAGATAATCTTGTGGCTTTACATTTTAAATAGGATCAAGCAAGGCGTAGATTCGTCGAATGAGCCCAAAACGAGATTGCCGTTGTTCCCGACTTTCATAAGCGAATTTTGTTTAGCGATGAAGCGCACTTCTGGTTGAATGGCTACGTCAACAAACAAAACTGCCGCATTTGGAGTGAAGCTAATCCACAAGAGTATGTCGAAACACCGTTACATCCAGAAAAACTGACTGTTTGGTGCGCTTTATGGGCTGGTGGAATCTTTCTTCAAAAACGATGAAGGCCACAACGTTACAGTCAATGGTAATCGGTATAGAGCCATGATTACTAACTTTTTCATTCCTGAATTGAACAATCATTATGTCCAGGAGTTGTGGTTCGAATAAGACGGCGCAACATGTCAGTGCCACAATCGATTTATTGAAAGACACGTTTGGTGACCGCCTCATTTCACGTTTTGGACCTGTGAATTGGCCTCCAAGATCTTGTGATTTAACACCGCTAGACTATTTTCTGTGGGTCTATGTAAAGTTATTGGTCTATGCGGATAAGCCACAAACGCTTGACCATTTGGAAGACAACATTCTCCGTGTTATTGCCGATATACGGCTACAAATGTTGGAAAAAGTCTTCGAAAATTGGACGTCCAGATTGGACTACATCCGAGCCAGTCTTGGCAGTCCTATGCCAGAAATAATATTTAAAATGTAATGCCACAAGATTATCTTTCGAATAAAAAAAATTCATGTCAATCGAATAATACATCGTTGTTTTATTGCAATTTATAAAGTTTTATACCTCTAAAAAAAACACCCTATACATAGGGAGAGAGTGATCTAATAGTAAGTTTTGAAAAATAGCCTTTGCCCTCCTGCTTCGTTGGGTATTTCATGATGCTATATGACTATATATTGTTTTTGATTGAGAGATATCTATCATTAACCCTTTGCGAACCAGACTGCACTTTCTAGTGGCCCCCAAAATCACAAATTTCTGGGGATACTGACCTTGACGTTACGACGCGCACACACATATTTCAGTTTTGCTTTTGACTCAGACTAAGGCCCACGTTCATTAGTTTTTCGTTTCACTTCGTAAAGTTTGTATAACTCTTTTTGTTGTTTATTTTTACTTTTTCTTGCCAATATGGCATCATAGTTGGATTTCAACGAAAGTGATACTGAATGAAAATAGTTGCTGGCAACAGATGGATACGACAGTGTCTGATACGGTTTTATCTACATTCTGTCAAAAAGGTATTGGGACACACTACCAATTCATAGATTTTTATGGTAATATTTTACTTAAACATACAAATAAAACCAAACAAAAAAAAGAAGTGAATATTATTTTGGTAAATACAAATAATAATAAATTGAATAAAACTTATAAATCAATGCAATTACGGTTAAAATTGAAAATAAAAGAAATCGAGTTGAAAAACGTGCTCAAAAACGTATTGGAATAATTGGGGGTATTCCCAATAAATTTAAAAAAACAACAATTCAAATTTAGAAATTAATATCTCGTTGGGCCTCTCTTGCTTTTTATGACCTCTTGAAGTCTAATTGGCATGGATTGGATCAATTTTTTACAAAACGATCTATCGATTTTGGTCCACTCTTCGACCAAATATTTTCTTAAATTCTGCTTGTTAGAAATTTGGTGCTCATATAGTTTTTGATGCAAATAATCCCACACATGTTTAATGGGATTAAGGTCTGAACTTTGTGCAGGGGGGGAATCTTAATATCCCCCTATGACAGTGGTAGAGAACCCATAACTTGCAAATATCTGAGGTATGTTTTGGGTCATCGTTTTGATGCAGTTTAAAATATCCTGAAATTTCCAGCTTGTTCGCACTTTACTTTAAATTTCGCTTGAGAATGTTAATATATAGACAAATTTATTCATTATACCATCAATAAAATGTAAGTCCCATACGTCAGAGCTTGTCATGCAGCCCCAGACAATTTGGTTACCCCCTCCATATTTAACAGTAAGCCGTAAAATTTTGACATGCCAAATATGATTTCCGGCCAAGCTTTTTGCTTGTCATCCGATCCGAAAATGTTATATTCGCTTTCATCAACAAAAATTACATTTTCCCCATATTATGTTGATTGGCTTACATACATTTTAGCAAATGCCAACCTAGCTTGTTTATTTGCTTTTTTTTTTTGCTGATGTAGGGCTTTCTTTGAGGTACTCTGTCATGATACTTATGTTTTCTTAAAACATTTTTGACAATTTCAAGATTTACTAATGTTCCGAACCTACTTTTTCATTGCAAAGTCATTTTTACTGCTCTAGTTCTTGGATTAATGTGTACTTGTCTCACACAATCCACCTCCCTTCACATTCATTAAGTATCCTAGGACGCCCTGATCTTTGCTTGTTTTCGACACTATTTGTTTTCTTGAACCTGTCAATGATGTTAAAAGCAGTAGACCAGTGTTTCTCGAACTGTGGGGTGCGCCCCTAGGGGTGGGCGTGATAACCCTACAAGGGGGGAGGAGAGGTTGCAAGTATATCGAAAAGTCGAAAGCAAAAGATTATTTTTAAAAAAATTAATAATTTACTGAAAGGGGAACCAAAACAAAATACATTCTGACATCATAAAATACAGATTAATACTGATATAATGCACTTATAAATGTATCAGTACTGCACAATGTGTTTCATAATTAGTTTAACAGTGCTAAGTTAAGAAAAATTTTAATAATTACCAGTGATCGTATGGGAATATCATAAAATTATATGCAAAATTTAATACTTATCTTGATAATTTGTACGGTTTATAATTGTAGTCGCATTGTAGCTTTACGTCAAAGTATATTATTATTGAATTTAATACATGTTATTGTATGGAAGGGGGGCGATAAAAATTATGATTGAAAATTGTGTCGCAAGTATAGAAAGTTTGAGAAGCACTGCAGTGTCTAAATTTCAAAATTTTTCCTATGAAGCGAATTGATTTCCTCTCTTTCCAATGACTTATTACGAGATTTCGCGCACACCGATTGATATATATATATATATGTAAGGATAATTAAATTAGATTAAAAATTAAATTCCCAATCTAGCACTTGACTCATCTGTCTCAGCTCCCATCTTCAAGTATCAAACTAATCACCCATTTATTTCTTCCGAACATATGGCGTAGCCAATAAACATGTCTAATTCCAGATCGTTAGATTTAATAGTCAACATATGTCAGCATTAACTTGCAAGCACCTTCTTCAAAGCAGCGATACTTACCATATGTTTTTCAAGTGTTATCCACTTGAAACCACCACCATGGCGTGCTTTTTCCTCCCTGCTCGGTGTGAGAACAGATGTACAAACGATTGAATAAAGATCTCCTTTTTTAAACTTTAATCTGATACTGTCTTAAAAATCATGACATATACATATATATATATATATATATATATATATCATTGCTTTTCGTTCGTCATTTTTTTCTATAAATAATCTTATCCGTTGAAACGTTTATATTTAAACATTTCTAATCTAAAAAAGGCGTAAAATTAAATTCTATTGGTGCGCTGTATATTTGTTAAACTTCTCATTTCAAAAGTTTCCCAATACTTTTTTGACTCATGTGTGCCTTTGAATTATATTTGAAAAGCTAGATCAAACTATAATTCTATAATAATAATAAAATTTTCCTTATATACTGTACACCAAATGTTAAATTATTTCTTAATTCCTTTTGTTTTACTTTTTTAATGTGATAAATATTTTAATAAATGGATTTACAGTTATGCATACCAAGTATCCTAATACTTTTTTGAGTGAAGAAGTTGAAGAAATGGAACAAAAATGACAATACACTTACGTAATGCATGTGAAAAAGCTTTTTGTTCCAAGAAACATTTCGAGCAATTTCACAAAAATTTGTAATTTTAATTCTAATTTTCCTATTTTCCAAAGTTTTGCAAGCAAGACGTTTTGTAAGTTAAGTTTCGTAGTTTTATACAATCCCAGTTAAAGGAAATCTACCTTATAATATTTCCTGTGTCGGTTACTGGTTGTACATCTAAATAAGCCATGTATACACATTAGATTACAATGGAATTTTACCCTACACACACATAACACTAGGGATTACATGGTGCTCAAGGGGTTAAACTTTCGATTGTATTCAAAAATATTCTTATTGAATTTCGAAACTTGATTGAAAAAAGACAGAACTTGCATTTCTACAACTGAAATATATTTATTTTTTACATCCACATAACCCAACTCTTGGAGTCGATTTCTGCAAAACGAGATCTTAGCGAATACCTACTCAACAAAAGAAGCATGCTTGCTTAATTTCAAGTCTGTTAGTCTTATAGTCCAAAAAAGGGAACATTTTTTAATCTGAAAAGCTCCGTAAACTCTCTTGGGTGTCTAATTTTGAAAAAACCGTTATTTGCGGATCTCAACTCAACAACAAAAACATACTGCTTGCCAAATTTCTAGTCTGCAGGTCGATCGGTCAAAAAAGACTCACTAGGCAATGATCTTATTTATATTTGGCTTCTTTTTCAGCTATAATTTTGTCACTTCTTTACAAACCGAAAAAAATTAAACTTTTCTAGAAAACTTCTCAAAAGAAAACGTAGAAAAAGTCAAACAAAAATGTTTACTTCTGAGCCCAAGACATTACGAAAGTTATCAGGAAACTGCGCCAATTTGGCGTCCAAAATATGGTTTTGTTTTGAGATAAAAAAAATCCATTTTGTAAATGAAAAAAAAAAAACAACACAATGAGAAACCTATCCAACCTGATTTACACAATGAGAAATCTATCAAGCGATAAGGAAATGAACTTCGAGGCTTTATATTGTTCATTAACTTAGCTCACTTTAAATCACTCTAGCTAGATTTGCTTGTCAATCTAAGCCACGGAGATAATAAAAGCAACATTTGTTGATGCCTCGCTATTCCATACTTAATGCATGAGGTCTCAACGAGCTTTCAGATTTGATAAGTTGTATTTTCCTGTTCTGCCTCATGGGGACCGAAATTTTGAAACACGCCCATGAAACTGACTTGTGCTTTGATAAATTACCTTCTCTAAGGATTTCAGCGGCTTGCGACATTATTATTTCACGTGCGCTTTACCTTCCTTTTGATCACGTGTATGTTTTAGAAAATCAGCCTGCAGGATACTTGCATAAGGATGAAATTTTGGCAATTAGATTAAACGAGATCATCAGTGAGAATATTCGATGTTCCTTCGTTACACCTAACTAGGCTTCACAAGCCACTCTTAGTGATTTATATAAACAGCAATTTAAAATGTCGCGAAATTTATCTCAATATCCAAATGAAAATTTTTGTTTTTTTACTGTACGAACTAAGCCTGATCAACAAAATTGGATAATTTAGTAACAATTAGGACTTGAACCAATAATGACCCAGTGATAATGTCAAAAATTTATGTCCAACGAAATCTTACATGTGCTTCATTTTTATTTCGTTTCAATTGGTGTTGTACTAAAAACAACGAGATAGCTATTGATGATAAACCTTATGATATTAAACAATGGACCAATGAAATGGATGACCCTTAAGCTTGTATTTTCCGTTCTGCATCTATTCCATGCCGTGAGAGAGTGCGTGAATATTAATGTCTCACTGTTAAGCTACACGAAGGCTTTTGGCGACGAACATGGTAATTTTCAACCATGGTCAAGTGACGAGGACGACACCTGAGATACACCTTCGTCTCCTAGCTACCACACCACACCAACGGGAGGATGTTTGAGCTCTCGACAGATTTAACGTGCGTCGCTCCCCTACACGGCGGGTCTTTAATGGTACTGGGCTCGAACTCATAACACGCTAGCCACGATCTGATGCCTTGACCACTCGGTTACCGCGGCCACTTCCATTCCATGCCAACATAGGCCAAGGTAGTCCAGGGGTCATGGTCGTGATCTCCAGGCCTGCGTCGTCAAGTTACGGGCTCTTAACACCACTAAAGACCCACCATATAGAGCGGCTGATGCAACTTTAAACATTTCGAGACTCAAAATCCTTTCGTTAGCTTTATGCGGAAGTCTAGGCGAGTGGTGCCGGATTAAGAGTCTTCGTCGTCATTTGATTGCGTTCACAAAATTACTAGGTTCGTCACCAATACAATTCGTATTACTTCAAAGTGCGATGTAATCATAAGCAAACCAAATCCGTGTCAACATTAGTTCCGTGATGAATATTACGGCCGTGGTATCCGAGTGGTATAGGTATCGAATCGTGGCTTGCCTTGTCACGAGTTCGAGACCAGTACCATTAAAGACCCGCCGTGTAGGGCAGCGATGCACATTAAATCTGTCGAGAGCTGAAACATCCTCCTGTTGGTGTGGTATGGTAGTTAGGAGAGGGGGGTGCCAGTTCAGGTTCATGCACGTCACTTGACCATGGTTCAAAATTACGTGGTCCGTCACCAAAAGACCTCGTGCAGCTGAACAGTGCGACATTAATATTCAATCAATCAATCAATCCGTGATGAATATTAAATCTGTAGAAGTAAAGTCTCTCCACTACGATATCATAAACAACTACTTAAGCTGCATTCGCACCAAGGTTCTCAGCGTCGAGCCAATCACAGACTTCATCTCGCCCGAAATGAAGTCTCTGATTGGTAAGACGCTCAATGCTCGACGCCGACTGTCTTGGTGTGAATGTGGCTTTATAGCTGCGTTGGTCAAATTTAAATTGTTTATCTACGTTGCCCTATTGAAGCTACACATGTGAACTATGTTCTTAATTTGTATGTGTTTGGTGTATTGATTGATTTTTTTACTATCATCGCGCTCTACAGCAACTCGATGACCATTGGCGAGTGAGTGAGTGAATATTTACATCGCACTGTTCAGCTACTCGATGACTTTTGGTGACGGACCTCGTAATTTTTAGCTATGGTCAAGTGACGTGGACCTGAGCTGCACCCCACCCCCTCTTAACTACCACACCAAAAGGAGGATGTTAGAGCTCTCGACAGATTTAACGAGCCTTGCTTCTCTACACCGCGGGTCTTCAGCAGTACTAGGTTCGAACTCATGACTTGCCGGCCACGAATCCGTTACCTTGACCACTAAGTTGCCGCGGTCAAATGAGCCTCGTTCAAGTGACTTGAGCTGGCACCTGACTTTTTAACATTTCACATCACGCCGGTGTGAAGAATTTGAGCCTCGACAGATTGAACACGTCTCTACACAGCGGGTCTTCAGTGGTATCAGATGTTGAACCCATGACTCGTCTATACCGGCCACGAGATTGCGACCATGACCACTCAGCTACAACGTTCACATTCTGTTGTTCAATCATTCAAGTTAAATTGACGAGTGTGAGTGTTTTACTAAAGTCACACTGTAAAACAGCTCGAGGTCTATTGTCGATGGACCTCGTAATGGGCTCAATTCATGTGATGTCATAATCGCATGATAGTGATAGCCACGTGACCCTAGCCAATCAATTCAGAAACTCATGTGACGTCATAGTAACACGATAAAAACTATCTTGTGTTTCCAGCTAATCCGTTTACGTGCTTCGGTGTTGCCAAGTTTCACTCTTTGCAGAAACTTTCTCTTAAAAAGTACATATGTATACAAAATGCATTCATTTAAAAATATAAGCATAAAATACGATTTTTTTTTAATTTTAAAAAATCTTTTTGTAAAAAAAATTTTTTTATCCTGACATTTAAACATCTTTATCCAAATATGAAATTTGAAATTTTATCTAAGTTTTACAAAAACAGAACAAGTACATTTAGTTTAATGGTTGTTTTGAATTCAATGGAGAGTACGTGTTTGTCTTTATCATGTGACGTCATGAATTGAGCCCACTGTGAACCACGGTCAAGTGATGAGGACAAACCCTGAGCTGGCACCCCCTTTCCGGACTTCCTCACCACGCTGACAGGAGGACATTGAGCCTCGTTGGATTTAAAGAGCATTAACCCCTCCACACAGCTGGTCTCCAGTATTACTTGGTTCAAACTCATTACACACCGGTCAAAATTCCGCAGTGGCCGTGGTAGCCTGGTGGTTAAGGTAACGGACTCGTGGTATGCGTGTTATGAGCTCGAGACAAGAACTACTGAAGACCCACCATGTAGGGGAGAGGCGATGCTCGTTAAATCTATCGAGGCTCAAAGATCCTAACGTTGGCGTGGCGGGGAAGTTAGGAGAGGTGGGTGCCAGCTCAGGTGTCATCCTCGTTACTTGATCATGGTTCAAAATTACGAGGTCCGTCACCAAAATCCCTCGAGTTTCTCAATAGTGCGACGTTAATATTCTCTCATTCGCCACAATTCCGCTACCACGACTATAAATTAACACATGGCACTGATTTTTATGGGAGAACAAATTTAATTATCTTTTGCTGACAAGTTTCTCAATTAAAACACAAACGCAGTTGGGAACATTCGTAAATTTTTCTAATTTATAAACCGATTTCGTTACCTCTTCTACGCAGTGTAAGAACAAGAATAATAACTTCGCTTCGTCTCTTCATAGAAACTTTATTTGAAAAAAATCCCATGTCTTAAAATTAATTAAAAGGTGTAATCATATTTCTCTTTCACCAATGGTTTAGTAAATTACACACGATACCACAAAAACAAAAAAGCTATTTACCCCCAGAAACATGAGTCATTCTTACTCTCACACCAAATGATTCATTCTTAAAAAATTGGCGAAATGAATTCACCGACACGGTGGAAATTGAGTCGCGAATATACGTAACTCACTGAAAGCAACAAAGAACAAAGTTATTAAATCAATGGTTTAGTCGCCTAAAGCAGTGTCACAGCTCGCCAAATACAATGAATAATGGAAAGCATTTTATGTATGTTCGTTCCTAAACGTGCGTGTGTGATTGATTTGTATCAGCATGCCGTGAATTCTCGAGAATTGTGATTCCTTACGGGTTTTTTTTTCAACCCCAAGTTCAATTGTTATTTTCATGCAACAAAAATGCGTCTTCGGAATTTTATTAAGATATTTTGGTCAATGCTAGGTAAGGAAATGTCAACTTATTTTTAATGCTACAACTTTCATTTTCAAGCTCTTTATTTGATGTTATTTATGGCTCTTGCGTATGTATTTATTGTTGTTCTTTGAGTCGGCATCTTTTATTGGATACTGTAAATTAATCACATTTTTATAAGTATGTGTGCCTCACCGATAATCGTAAATAAAAAGTGAACAGCATATATTTTTTTTGCAGAAAACTAATTTTATATATATAATTTTTACATGCATCCTGGCTATTGACCGTACGAAGCTATTATTCGGGAAATCAAACTTTGTTTATCATTACTTTTTTAATATTTGTAATTCGTCAGTCAAAAATGGGCTTAAGAAATATTATTCCAAAATTTCACAGTGAATTATTGGGAATAGATTTTCCTCTTTGGGGTCGCGATCAAAAAACGAGGATGAGCCCGGGCTTGCTACAGTTGAACGTCGTTTATCTGAATCAATTGGGACCCGAAAATCTAGTGCGATTCATGCAGTATATGAAACCGGATACTATACAAGTATTGAAAAGCATCGCATGCGGGAAACTTGCTTGAAGAAAAAGCAAAATAGATGCAAAATGTCGCAATGTTACCTTTATTGAGGAAAATAATCGCTTATTTTTCTCTGTACCATTATACACCTCCCTTTTCACGCTGCAAGGTCTGATTCTCTTGAGCAGCAGTAGTTGAGTAGGACAGCACTCGGATTGTTGCTCGTATAACTCCATAGCTATCTCTAACGCAGAAAACACGTCAGAATTTGATGGACCCTTGCTACTTTCGTTGCTGTTGTGTTCCTCTTCATCCGTTTCATCGTCTACAGAGTGGTATTCTTGCACGGAAGTCGCAATCTCGTCATCACTTAGCATTTGAAATCCAGTCTTCTGCATCGCATGCCATCCAGGTTTCTACATTTTCTTCACATTTTTGAAATCCTGGGATCGATTGGACAAAGTCTGTAATCTCCTGCCTGTTCCATCATTTGTTCCATCTCTCTATCATTTGGAAACAAACTGGTCTAATATTCCGCGCAGATATTTACCAAATCACAGAACTGAAATTCTTCAAATATCCCTGACCTAGGGTTTTCCCGTCACTTTTGGCCTCACGTGAAACAACTGCTGAGCATTGCACTGTTCGAAAACGTATTCATATACAGTACATGTAGTTGACAAAAAAAACTGGTCCGGATATTTGACGCTCCGGATAATAAACTCTCGGATAAACGATGTTGTATATTACTTGCTTTCCTTCCTACCATGTAAAAAGATTTTGAAACTACCATATTTAACATACAGCACACGGTACACATTACGATACGTAATAGAATTGAGCTATGGATCTTTTATCTATAAGCCGACAGAATACAACTTTGTTATATAAAGTGGGACACATCAAAGTCCCCTCTTGGTGCGATGTGGAAGTGTAAAGAGAGTAAACTTAAATATTATACATCCTCATCTGAGTATAAAAAAAAGAATTAATTATATAATTACCTAAAACTATTATTAAGAATTATAAAGTTTCTAAATAGCTGGTAGCATAATTTAAATGCGATACGAGTAGTACAACTCTAATGCTAGAAGACTATATCTAATGCTAGTAGTCTAATTCTAATGAGACATTTGTAGTTTAGCTCTAATGCTAATGCGACACTGGCAGTACAACTCTAATGCAACGCTGATAGTGTTACTCTAATGCGACAGTGATACTATAATTGTAATATTAATTAAGACGACCTTATTTGAAAGGATGAGGTGAATAGTTAGCTTATTGTAAACTAGTAGTATCTATGATACAATCAAACATAAAAAACATTGAAATGTGTGTATTTGAAATGTGTTTTTTATACAAATCTTATTTATCTGAAGAAATATTATCATTTTAAACTTTCCGAACGACAAAGTTTGGAAAATATTTCCCACGATATTTATTAAATTTTCCTTTCATTAAATATTCATAGTGCTGAAGAGTATTTGCTATTTTTTGAATTCTTCATCCAAAACTAAGCGTTCAGAAACAAATATTGATAGAAGAAAAAACTATTGGAATACACTACTCGGTATCTTTTGTTATATCAGTTATTGAATCTTGGATGAGTGTTTTGCGAATATAACATGCTATATATGCTACCTTTCACTTCCCTCAAGTTTTGTTAAAGGGTTTTTGAATAATTTCTTGTTTTCACCAAACTCATCTACGTCATCTGATCCAGTTTCAAGTTTCCTCGCCGACAGGCCTTGTTGCTTTTAAGCTTTCCAGTGCCTTAGGCACTTCAAATTGTAACCCCTCTCATTATTTCCAGAGAACACACCCCTCCTCCAGTTCTTACCTTGCCAGTTTTGGCTCGTGAGGGATTTTCCCTTTACTCGTTTCCCTTTCTTTGTACTATTCACCACTTAATGTACTGCCTTGTCGTGGACTGGCAGCCATAAAGAAAGAATAGAGGCATGTGTGTGTGTGGAGATTTGACCACTCTCGTTCATTTCTTACCTTACGACATAACGGACCACCCTTTTGTAAATTAGTGCAGTAAATTAATGAAATTGTTCTCGCATTTACAGTATAGAGTATATATTGTATGAACTGTTTAAACCTCTTTAATTATCCCCTTTTTCATCGCTTTTCATTTGTTATCCCTTGATTTTAGACATCCGTACTCTTTGTTGTCGCTGTCATTGTACAGATACAACAAAGGTTTTTTTCGAGCTTTGATCAATGCAAAATCATTAATAACTTCTTTGTAATCAAATTCCATGGAAGTATCATTTTGAGTGCATAGCAACATCAAACTGTTAAGCCTTTTATTTTCCATAGTAGATCTCATTTCAGTCTTTACTCTCTTGAGGGCGGAAATGCTTCGATTAGTATACTCTCTAGGCATTGTACGTTCGCTGTTTTAAATTTCTCATTTTTTTGTCCACTAATTTTATGCGCCTCCAAATCTTTCTCGCCCAAGGCACGTGCCTAAGGTGCCTAAGAGGAAACGCGGCCCTGACAACAGTATTCTACAATCAGGGGCGCAGCTACCACCGTATCAGCCGTATCAATGATACGGGGCCCCAACATATGTAACAACAGTCCTCTAACAGGGCTCTCATGTCTAAAAAACGGCCCCGAAAGAATACTGATACAGGGCCCCCTCAGAGCTAGCTACGCCAATGTATACAACGTTAATTTAACCAAACCATCCGATTTGCACTAACACAGCACAGTAACTTGTCACTTTTAACTGAAACAGCCGTAAGTTACGACCGACATTTTAAGGACCTCGAGTGCCCTACCGACGGCTTTAAGAAGTCTCTGATTAAATATCTTTATTAAGAGCCCATTCTCGAGAGCTCTCTGCATTCGAATCGGGCTGAGGAAAGGAGAATTTATGGATAAAAGAGTCAACCCCGTTGATAAATGCTCGGGACTCTTTGGGCAAAAGCCAACTTTTATCGTGACCGTCTGATTTTTACAATCATTTTTCCTCAAAACGCTCTCCAAGTGATGGAAGGTTGCATTTATTCCGCTATTGATCCGGAAAGGAGGACCGCGCTTTGCATTTTATTGGAGAAAAGTAACTGGAGTGGTTTTGAATAATGAGAGAGCTCTCTCTTTCCAGAGACCAATTTGCTGGGTATGTTCCTTAGCAGCTTCCAATAGTTTGAGGGGTCTTCTTCGTTAGCGGACTTGTTCTTTGGGGAAGGTTAGATATTTGCGTGTGCGTGGCGCGTTTTTGTACTTTTTTCAAACTTTTTTTATCGAACGCGTGCTTCTTAAAAGCAATTTAATTCGCTTAAAATTTAGAAATCGATAAATTTCCAAGAAAGTTTTTATGAGCCTTTTATTGTTTTTGGGGATGGACATAAACTAGGTTTTAAAATAAAACAATAATTATACAAGAAAAATTGACTACACTTCAATGTAGAAAAACTCAGCATTAAGTATTAGGTAATTTAAAATTGCCAAACAGCTTCACCACTGGTTACTGGCGAGGGTCCAGGATCGATTCCAAAGGGAAAGGACAGCAGCATTAAGGTGAAGAATGTGTCCCTAGAAGACACTTTAAAATGGAAAGGGTGAATGTGACTGAACTTGGAAGCTACAAATATTATTGAAATCATTTGTGTCCAGTGGCGCCCACAGGAATTTTTAAAGGGGGAGGGGTCGAAATTTCACCATTCTTGTACCATTCTCCTTTTGATTTTGTCGATTTTCGGTAACAAAACACAGTAAAAAACTAGTTTTTGAATAAATAATTAGCATTAATTAATAAAATTAATCATTAATAGCAAGTAATTAATTAAATTTTACGTACTATATACTTAGAATTATAATCAATCGGGAAAAAAATCAAGGGCTTTGGGGGGGCCTGACCCCCAGGACCCCCCCTTCTTGTGTGCGCCACTATTTGTGTCATATATTAAACATCTTAGGATGTTACGTTGAGAAAGTTATTCAGTTTGAGATAATTTAGAAGTACAAGGTGATCAGAATAAAAACACCCCTACTCTGAGCTCTCTATACATCGAACTACTCAGTGTAGAGGCTCCAAAATTGTTGAATATACTATTCAAGACATGCGGAAACGGATTACGCGAAAAAAAATAGTTCCAGAAACACCGATAGATGGCGCTGTACACCAGATAATCTGAAAAAAGGAAAGAATTATCATAAAAAACAAAAACAAAACACATGCAATATGTAATTTTCCTTTTTGATTTCTATTGCTGATATGAAACAAAAAGAAGATAAGAAAAGTGAAGAAACTTAAACTGTCATTATAATTGAAATTTCACCCTGTAAGGACAAAAATTTGCATAAACCCTACGTTTGCAGCTTATTCTTGGCATAAAAAGGGATGAAACTGGGAAAATGTCATTCTTATCATTAATGGCTGTCACGCTGCCAGAACGGGCTTTGCTTGTGAAGTTGTTTTATGAAAGCAAAGGAAATGCTGCAGCTGCACTTCGGGAGTTTCGTCGACTTAAAAATTTACGCAAAGGACCATTACTTCCACAAGCTCTAAAGAGAATGATCGCTCGATTCGAGAAAACTGGACATCTTAGTGTTCAGCCGGGTCGAGGACGCAAATCGACCCGTTCAGATGTCGTTGAAGATGTTGCCACCGCTATTGTTGATCAGTCAATGGATAGCGTCATAGGCTGTGGTAGTGCCCGTGCAGTATCATGACACTTTGGTGTTCCCTACAGCACAGTGTGGAATGTACTGAGAAAAGTGGTGCACTTTTTCCCGTACAAAATTCGTCACAATCAGCAGTTGATGACCAACGACAGAGAGAAGCGACTGACCTTTGCATTGACATTCCTGGCTTGAGTTGAAGTGGATGCATCATGGCCATGGAAAATTATATGAAGTGACGAAGCGCATTTTCATCTAAGTGGAACAGTCACACAACACCCATAACTGTCACATTTGGGACACGGAAAACCCTTGCACCTTCCAAGAGATTCCACTTCACTCCCCGAAAGTTAGTCTGGTGTGGATTCACAGCCACATTCATTCTTGGACCTTTCTTTTTCGAAGAGACTACTCGCAATGGCCCTGTGACCTGCACCGTGACGGCCAGGAGATACAAAAACATGCTTGAAAATTTTGTACACCCCAAATGCTACAACACCAATGTCTTGATTCAATTACCTTCATGCAAGATGGAGCGCCTCCACACATTGGACTCTGTGTGCAGCAGTTTTTTCGGCAACATTTTACTAATGATAGAGTGATTAGTCGTGCGTTTCCGACAGCATGGCCACCTCGTTCTCCAGATCTTAATCCCTGTGACTTTTGGCTGTAGGGATATTTAAAAAATCTTGTTTATCGAGGACGTCTGATAACCTTGGCAGATTTGAAGGACAGTATCACTCTGCATGTGAAAAGCATCTCTGTCGACCAATTACGATCTCCACAGACTGCAGATTTTACATCTTGAAGAAAGGAACCATATTGAGCAACAATCCCTACATCGATAAGATATGAATGTTTGGTGCGATCGAATAAAACGTGTTACAAATGTGTATTTTGTGTCTTTTTAGTATATTCTCTGTTACACAGAGTCATCTATCAGTGTTTCTGGAACTAATTTTTTTTTCGCTAAATCCTTTTCCCCATGTCTTGAATAGTATGTTCAACAATTTTGGAGCCTCTACACTGAGTAGTTCGATGTATAGAGAGAGAGCTCAGAGTAGGGGTGTTTTAATTCTGATCACCTTGTATTACTACATTCTATTTATGTCAGTATTTTTTCAGTCTTAAAAGAGTTATTTTCATTCGCATATTTGTCCCCATGAAAAACTCTGTGTTATTTCAGATTGGCATAAATAGAATGCAAGCTTATTAAACAGCATTTAAACCCGCCCGATAACCTTGCCAAGGGGACCCGAAATTCCCCTCAACTTTCCAACACCTTTATTGATGCAAATGCAATAGCCAGACGTAAACTCACCTTCCATCCAGTTAAAAAGCATTTCATTCCAGATTTTAATTGTGTAACCACGTTATTTCAACCACCGTAGCCAGACTACGTACAAGACACTTTAAAGGGATGAAAATATCCCCTGATGGCAAAAGAAATTATAATACTTTATCCTGACATTCAACTTTCTCCTAACCATACTTTTAATTTTCCTTCTATATTGGCTAAACTCCACAACATAGACCTAAGCCCCACGAACTGTCAACTGCTTTATTCGCCAAAGGTCGTCGATATAGCAAAGGCCATTTTGGACGCCTTCGGCACCATTTGATTTCACTTCGTGGACAATCCTAGCACTACATGGACAAGACAACAACATTTATTACTTTGCTGATTTACATAGTCCTCTATATTGATATATGTTGTTACTTATGCCGCCTGGTCGACGGTAACATCAGATCAATGCCCACAAAATTCATCGTGGCAAGGTGCTAGTAATACGCCTGTCATTAGCCATAACTTTGAGCACCAAACAGGTGTCAGTACTATATATTGATATATAAAGATCAAAAAGGGGATAAAATGCGGATTTATATAATCGATAAATTACTGCCGGGGTGCTGGTAGTCTGCGACGCCGGGTTCTATTAAGTGCAACGCTGTTGAGTTCGTTGCTAATGCCGGGGTTGCTCCTGATGAAGGCGTCATTGAAACGAGCTGGTAAATGCTGGGATGCAAATGCTGGTAAGGCTGTTGTAATGCAGAATCTTGTAGCAATGTCTCTTTGTTGGTGTCTCTGTTTGTGTTCTAGTGATTCGACAGTCTCTTTTAGGTGGAATACATCCCCCCCCGAAAGTGGTACCTGATGTAGAATCGCTCCTGTTTAGACGTATTCGAGAAAAAGATTACATTATTGGTCCAAGTCCCTCTTCACGTGGTGTACTTTGAAGCCGGTGGCTGGCTTGAGAACTGCGCTCGTTACCTTACTGTCTGCGAAATCAAGGGAGGTCAGAGCTTGACGTCCCTTAGAACATCAGCGCCGGGGTGTCCAGCTTGGGATACTTTCCCACGTGAAACTACTTGACCGCTGTGACGTCACTCGTTGCCAACGGGAAATGGGTTCTTTGGTAAAGACCACCGCATTACTTTTGAAAAAATTACTTTAAGCTTTGAGGGTAAAATTTCTATAAAATATATAGATTTAACACTTAGTCTCATAAAATAATTACATTGTTAAGACTTATTCACACCCAAACGGTATGTGGTCGCAGTGATCAAGTGATCATGGTCACGAGGTCGTGTTCTGTGTGTCATGAGTTCAAGTCTTCGTGCCACTGAAAACCTGCCGCGTAGCACTGAAGACCAATTAAATCTGTCGTGCTTCCTCCTGTTGATGTGGTGGGAAAGACTGGGGTACCAGTTCAAGTGTCAATGGTTCAAAGTCAGATGTCCGTTACCAATAGCCCTCGTATTCAAAAGGGACGTTGATAAACACTCACTCACCTCAAGAAGGTGAAGATGCAACCGATCAGATACGGACATGCGAACACGTTCAGAGTACTTAACCAGGATAGTTCAAAATAAGTTATTTGTACATTACAAATGTCGCAATCACAAGTGAATTGTTGGCAATTATTTAAAGCAGTTAGAGAAAAAGGCAATAAGCAAAGTATTACTAAAATAAATTGCAAACATTTATGAAAGGAATGAACTAAAATTTTAATGTTTTATTAAAATATAAAAATTTTAGAGCAGGTTGAATAAATGTTATAAGAAAATGGACACATTTATGAGGCTATATTGAAATAACAGGCCATAACTCAAAAAATATTCTTACAGAAAAATTATTTTAGTACTTTCTCCAGGAAATAATGTAAATATCTTGTACAAAAAGTTTCGTTGTGAAATACATTCGAAGTAATTTGAGTTATTAGATTCGCCATAATAGATTTTGAAGAGCCTCAATCAATCAATGAAGATCAATCAATAAATAATGAATTACTATGTAATATAATAAAAAGTTACATGCACTAATAATATTATGCAGTATATAATAATAATCTAATGATATAATTTAATAGTAATTATATATAATATTCATATAATATGGTTTAATAATAATAATTATGTAATAATATAAAATATAAGAGTAATTATAAAAAAGAATAAAATCCTATTGTAATATAAAAATTATTCATAAGAATACTCATATGACGGAATAATTACAAATAAATAACGTAATAATAATTATAAATAAAGAACATAATAGTTATAAATAAAGAACATAATTATAAATAAAGAACATAATTATAAATAAAGAACATAATTATAAATAAAGAACATAATTATAAATAAAGAACATAATTATATTATAAATAAAGAACATAATAATAATTATAAATAAAGAACATAATAATAATTATAAATAAAGAACATAATAATAATTATAAATAAAGAACATAATATGGAATATTTATAAATAATTATAATAAAAAACAATTATTGTAAATAACGAATAATACATGATTATTACATATAATAATAATTGTATTTTTATATTATATATTAAGAAAGTAATTAGATAATATATATTAACATTAATAATGAATGTGAATTAAAAAGTACTGGAAACTTGTGTGTGTGTGTGTGTGTGTGTGCAATATACTCCAAAAATATGAAGGTAACCATATTGTAAGGTTATCGCCCATCTTGGCAAACATAAACAACAACTTGGCACGTGCCCGTGATATCACACTAGTTCCCAACATAATATATGATTTTTAAAGCCAAATAATTGTTCTATTCAATAAAATAAAGTGTGTTTTAAATGAAATTGGTCATTTTAACACGAGTTCGGATACTTTGAATCTAAGGCAGTGGTTCTTTAACTTCCGATCGCCACTGCCTTCCTTTATGTATTAGCCTGACATAGAGGACCCCCAAGATTTTGAACACCTCTCCCTGACTCCCAACACATTGCTGAGGGATTTAAAGATTTCTCAATGGGCTCAATTCGTGTAACGTCATAGTCTAGCCAATTCTAGCCAATCAATTCAAAAACTCATGCGACGTCATAGTCACACGATATAAAGTATCTAGTGTTTCCAGCTAATCGGTTCACGCGCTCCGGTGTTGCCAAGTTTTGCTCTTTGCAGAAACTTTCTCTTAAAAAGTACATATGTATACAAAATGCATTTTATTTAAAAGTACAAACATAAAATATATATATGATTTTTTTAATTTAAAAATATCTTTTTGAAGAAATTTTCTTCCCTGACATTTAAACATCTTTATCCAAATGTGAAATTTGAAATTTTAACTGAGTTTTACAAATAGAACAACAAGAACATTTAGTTTAATGTTTGTTTTGAATTCATTAGAGAACACGTGTTTGTCTTTATCATGTGACGTCATGAATTGAGCCCATTCTAAGACTACCTCTGCTACTTATACAGACTTTTTAAAACGCCTTTTTTATCCCGTTAAGAAAACAGTAAGCATCCAATTTAAAATATTACCTTGTTGTATCGCAATGTAGTTTCAAACATTAAAAATAATCTTGAATAATTATTCTCGATCGAAATACATGTTCTAGCAAAGTTTTTCATAGCGAGCAATTTATAGTGATCTAGACTAGAATAGCACATGTGTCAATTTTCCGACAAAGCCTTTCAGAGTCTGTAAAAGAAGGAAATCTCTTAACTTTAAACAATGAAACTTTTTAGAGGACCCCTAAAAAGGCGCTTGGGACCCTCAGGGGTCCACGAACCACAGCTTAAGAGCCGCTGATTTAAGGTAAGACTTCTGATTAAGTTGATGTCAGGAGAAACAGCTTTAAAATAATTCCACTCGAGATAAAGCTACCTTAGCGGGCTAGTTGATTTTAATAATCGCAATGCTGAGATTAAGCATTGAAAAATCCTCATTTTTATCTCGGGGATTTAAACATTCTCTCGATACTTTGGAGGTCAACACCAAAATCACTCTAGCATCGAAACATTACGAAGCGAAGGAGGGGAGGGAGAGAACTTCATTAACGAATCTTTGTTCTATCCCTTAATTATCTCTTTTATCTTACATAATCCTTCATTTTTCCGGCCTCACCCCAGATGAACGAAACTGAAAAGCAAGAGCCTCATTACAAAAGAAGTCGAGGCACTTTCTTGAGAATGGAAAGTCGGGGTGTTCGACAACGGCTCCACCGGAGGGTGGAGACATGGAACGACCAGAGAGACTTCCGTGTCTTAACGGTCGCATGAAACGATGCGTCGCCCCTCGCGTAACTTTCCTCTTTTCCAGTTCATCCCCATCCTCCACTTCTGTGGAGTATTTCAAACGCCTGGAGAGGGTTCTTGAGATAGCTGTCACATATGGATATTAGCAGAGTATCTCATAGGATCTATATGAGATAAGGGAGATGTAGAGAAGAAGGGAGATGTGTGAATATTTCTTTGCACAAGGAAGTTAATATTCAGCTGCTTTTCGTTACATATATGTGGTTCGCGAGAGTTTTGACATTGACTGATGGATCAGGGTCTAAGGCAGAAAAGTTTTGTGAATAAATTGTTCAGCAAATTGTTTCTGAATCCATCTGTATAATGCCATTTCTTTACCTTTTCTTAGATATATTTTTGTTGCATGTAACGTCTTTTGTGGGAAAACTCCTTATAAAAATATTAGAATAAAAAATGCAATAGAAACCTATATTTTGGACAGTTTTATGGTAAAAAGCGTCAAATATATAAATTCATCTTTTATTGATAGTTTTTTTAAATATGTAAGTAAAATGAATTTGTGATTTCTAGTTCATTGTTGGTTTCAAAAGATATTCTAAAATAAAAAAAGATTAAAATTCATTTAAAGTACTGCCTTTTTAAACAGTAAAATCTCCCTTTATATGCAATAAAAATGTTACATTATTTTATGAATAAAACAATTTTTGGAAAACATGAGATATAGAGCAGGGAGGTCTTAGTGGATTTAGAATAAAGGGAAATATGGATCGCTTTGTGGAATAATGGGAAATGTAAGCTGAATCTGGCTAAAATTTCCATGTGGCAGCGGTGGCCTACTGGTCAAGGTAATGGACTCGTGGGTAGTGTGTCATGAGTTTCGAGCCTTGTACTGCTTGCCGTGTATCGCACCGTGGCTTGCCGTGTCACGAGTTCGAGCCCAGTACCACTAAAGACCCACCGTGTAGGGCAGCGATGCACGTTAAATTTGTCGAGAGCACAAACATCCTCTCGTTAATGCAGTGTGGTAGTTAGGAGAGGGGGTTGCCAACTCGGGTGTCGTCAACATCACTTGACCATGGTTCAAAATGCCGAGTTCCGTCACCAAAAGCCCTCATGTAGCTGCACAATGCGATGTAAAAATTCACTCACAAACCGACCAGAGGACGCCATTGCATGTTATATCTATCGAGGCTCAAACATCCTACCGTTGGTGTGGTGTGGAAGTTAGGAGAGGGGGTGCCAGCTTCAGATGTCGTCCTCGTCACTTGACCATGGTTCAAAATGACGACGACCGTCGCCAACAATTATCGTGTTGCTTTAAGCCGCATTCACACCAAGGCAGTCGGCGTCTAGCGTTGAGGCTTCATCTCGGGCGGTCTCTGATTAGCTCGACGCTGACTGCCTTGGTGTGAATGCGGCGTTAAGGTGCGACGTTAATTTTCACTCACTCACTCACGGAGATGCGGCCCGCATGCTTTCTAAAAACTTTGATCTCGCACGAAAGATCACTCGGGTACCTTGGGGCAGGTTAACATAGTCATGCATTAAGAAATTAATCACAAGAAAATATGTTTGAAAATACAATATTCTTTTATATGCATACAAATATAAATTTGAGCCATTTCAGCATTAAATGAAATGTTCATATTTTTATGTAGTTCAGGGTTCGAAGATTTTATGTAAATCACACAGTCACAAAGAGCAAGACAGTTCTTCAGGTACGATGGAAATTTATTGCCGAAAAACAATCCTTGAAATACGGGATACAGTAATCAAATTCGGAGAATAAATCTTAGAATTCAATCGCACCTTCGATGGCGTTCAGACGCAACTATCAGTATCTAAAATACAAGTATGTAAAAGAATATTCACAAGCACTCGCTTGTCCTACACAACAGCTACAGTGATAACTAATCGTTAGTCGACTCTTCACGGTCAGAAAAAGTTTACTCTTTAACCGTCAAAACAAGACTAACTCAGTTTCGGCGAGCGACTCCCTATTTATACGTCTTAAGGACCTTTCGAGAAAAATCTGTTTGCGTCATAGATCGTGACATTTGTAGGTTTCTCTTGTAATTTCTGGAATAATCCTTGTGGTTGCCAACTCACCAAAAATGGTTGCCAACATGGTCTCCAAAAATGATGCCAACCTGGCTCTATCACCAAGAGTTCTCCAAGTTTCCTTTGAATCGCCAATATAATGTGGGGAACGGCGTTGCTTGCGAATATTACAATTTCAACACAAAATAAGTACAACATAGAGTTATATAAATGTATTACACATCGAGATATAAATTATTTATATTATTTTTAAAACTCATTACACAAAATTCGTAACAATACCAATGAGCTTGAACTTCTTACTTGCTTTTTAGTAAAATATTATACATTGGAATATTACTAATATTGTTAGAGTTAGAGTACAACACCATGCAAAATACCCTTATTCGCTTATTCTATGAGTATTCATTTTGAAAATTCCACTTTGAATGTATTGATATTATAACAAATTTTGGGAAATTTCTGAAATTATATTCTATTTCTATATGAAAATAAGCAGTGAATTATTTTCTTGCAAAAATCTAGCTTTAAATTTACAATAATTCGATCCAGTGATGATTTGAAAAATTCTTCAGCGTTAAATGGTTTGACTTTTGACTGAGAAAACCTAATGAACCTAATTTATTTTTCCCGCCATTGAAAGTTTTTGAAAGAATTAATTTTTGTAATTATGGCTTAATGGACAGCTTCAAGCATATTCAATTGTAGATTCTAAATTAACCAGCAGTTAATTTTTTTTTGTTACATGTGTTTGTCCATACAATTTTTTAGTTTGCTAAAATGTTTACAACTTCAAAAGTGAGACACTCCACCCATAAAAATGTGATAGGGAATTATCTCCAACAAGCTTTGTTCTATCGAACTAAGTGAATGTTTTTCAATATTTAAGTGATTCAGAAGGTTAAAAAATGAATATTTATATTCAAAGGGTACACCTAGTGTTTTTTTCTAATAAATTCTTGCCATGTCAATGAGGCATTTACATTTAAATCAATGTTTTGTGATTTATACTTACCGTACTAAGTTCATTTCGGATCCAATAATTGATAGAATTTGTGGCGCCATCTATGGAGCACAATTTGTACTATAAAACCCAAGCCATTGTCTTGTCGTTACAAGGCAATCGATGAAATTATAAGTCCCAACACCACATCTCTAAAAATTTTAAAATAATAAACTATGGCTAAGGAAAGAGAATCTGTATATTATAGATTGAGAACAAAAGTGCTAATTATTTTTAGGTAAGAATATTAAAATAAGAATTTTTTTTGCTGCTCAATTAATCGGATTAATATTGCAATGCAATTGCGTAGATGGACTACTATGTACGGCAAAGGTGTTAAACTCTCAAAGGCTAATTTGAGCCAAACAAGCAATGAATTCATAGAAAAGTAGGTTTATTTCAATTTTTTCATGTAGAATTTAATTATTTATTTTGTTATGGAAGCACTTTCTCATAAATTTCGTAAGTAATTGACGTATTTTCTATGTGCGGTTCCTCTCCACCGTATAAAATTTTTTTCTTTAGTATGTCGACGAAGTTGTTTGTTATATCTAAGCATTTATGAAATTTTCGAATATTTTTTGCACGGTTTCTTTTTATGCGGTCCTTATCTACCACACGAAATAGGTTTTATGCGGTAGCCCAGTGGTTAAGGTATCCAACCATGGCAGGCATGTCATCGATCCCACCACTAAAGACCCGCCGTGTAGGGCAGCGATGCAAAATAGGTTGTCCTCCCGTTGGTGTGGTAGTTAGGAGAGGGGGTGCCAGCTCAGGTGTCGTCCACGTCAACCATGGTTCAAAATTACGTGGTCCGTCGCCATGAGAACAGTGCGACGTTAATATTAACTCAACTCAACTCAACTCGAAAGCCCTCGTGCGCTGGGTTAATTTCACTCACTCACTCACTCACTCGCTGGGTATTTCATGATATTGTACGACGACATACTGCTTTTTTATGTTATTAGCATCTAAGTACTAGTACTAAGCTTTTAATTGTATCGAAATACATTCTTATAGCCCTTGCCTATTGATCTAAAAAAGTCGGGGGGGGATTGAATTTCTAAAACTTAAGTACTCCCCTAGGAGTCAATCTTCGTAAAACCCGTTCATAATGGATGTCTATTTGAAAAGAACATGTCTGCCAAATTAGTTCTGGTGATTTTGTGATTGAGTGAGAATGAATCGCTTTTTAACTATATGTTGAGATGTATAACATTGTTACTACAAGAATAATCATGTTTATACATTATATATATTCAAAAACACAGGATATATATATTTCTTTCCTTTTAACTATACATAATGTTACCTGACTCGAATGGCCTCTTGGAAACATTTATAACATCGACCGTGAGAATTTCTTCTAACATTCAATATTTAAAATATTACAATTCTTTCTTATGAAGAAACTAGATAACTGGAGGGGGAAAATTCTTTTTAAAAGATAACTAAAAAATTAGTAACATAATTAATTCGTCAGTTATAGCAAAATGAAACAAAACTTTATCGGTGCAATTAATTTATGTATTAATGCAAATATATTAACATTAAATTATATTTATTTGTAACAACTAATTAGGAATAATATCATTGCAAGTCTATATAAAAGTTTTTAACTCTAACAAAGAAAGTATTTTATACTTTTTCAGGATGATATTATTTAAGTTTTTAAACGAGACTTGAAATAACATTATCATGAACTGACATTAATCAAATATTTAAACTAAATTATGTAAATAAAACAAAGCTCTTCCAGTGCTTTTAACTGCTAGAAGTCATTTTAAATCAAACCAAATCGAAGCCGCGAATAACGAGAAATGTTTTGGAATAAGAGTTCGTGGGCTTCTGATAAACCGACGAATACTAATGCGAAATCCTTATCTCGTCAATTGTTCTCTTCGCGCTTATCATTTCTACATTTCGTCGACTTCTCTCTCTTCGTGCAGACATTTGGCGATATTTGTATTGTTTGGCGAATAAGCTAACTTTAAATAGCAGTCAACGTGCTATTAGATTTATCTTAATGGTATGGCAAACTAAAGTTTCTGTATCACATCGAACAATCAATGCTAAGTAAATAAAATTCAACGCTTTTGCAATTATATTTGAATGTTATTTATTTTATTAAATTTGTTTTTGATAACATCATCTCGGAAAATAGTTTTCATATTATTTTATTCCACGGATCAATCAAAATTGTAGCTTACATATTAATATAATATTGTATAGATTTATTAGTCAAAAGAATGTCAGTTTAGCAGAATTAGTGGTAAATATGAGACAAATATTAATTCAGAACAACTTCCAAACAAACACTTTATTTACAGCACAATAATTAACTAAAATTCTATTCTATTGGCAGAAAACATTTAACATTAGTCAAAAAATAAATCGTCTGCTAAAAATAATATTTGACTCTGGTAAGATTTTTTTATTATATTAGGATAATTAATACGTACATTATTATTTAATTAACAAACAATTAATAAAAAATCAGTTAATAATTAATAAACAAATTAAACCAATAATTTATAGTTCATTTTAATTATATTTTAAATCACATAAAAAATGTTTTCCGTTTTAAATTAAATCAGTTGCCAAGAAGAAAGGTAAAAGTTAAATTTCTTCAAGATCAATAAATGCCAAATGATCACGCTTCACGATCGAAATAAATGAAAAAGCAAACAACAGAAAATGAATTAGAGAAAATGTTTATGGTTTTCCATGAATATTTGATGTACGAACATTTACCAAGTTAAGAAAAAAGCTAATGTTAATGTTTAACTAAACTGGTTTCTTTTTATACGATATTCCCTTAAATCAGTGATTCTCAACCTTTTTTTCTGTGGTGCACTTTTAACAGTTTCAAAATTTGGCATCACACTGACATACAAGAATTTTACTTATGTATAATACACTATGTAAAATAGTTTATGATAATAATTTTTAATGTTAAATAAAATAATATGTACGACAAAGATGACAAAATATTTATTGAGTAACTAATTACAAATTAATTACAAGAATACTTTTAATGTGAAATATGAGCATAATGATTTCTTTTATATTTGGTCGTAAAAATGGTGATACCACTCTCATTTCGTCATCTACATTTCAAAGTCTCGATTTTTTTTCACTTTTATATTTTTTAATGACGAAAATCCAAAGTTACATAAATAAGATGTAGAACATTATAACAATATTTTTAATGCTTTTATAGCTATTATTAAATAATCTCCCAAAATGAATTGACTCTTCCGAATGTTTTGAAATTAAATCTCGATAATTATATACATAGAGAGCGAAATTAGTTCTTCGTTAAAAAATAATTCGTATTCAGATGTACCCGTTATCATAAATAGATTACGAACCCAATCAAATTTTTTTTATACCTAAATTTGGGTAGTGATGAATAATACTCTCCTGTAGTGTTGTCAAACGGTCAATAACAATTTTATAAATAGTTTATTTCTATAAAACGGCCGAATGATTCAGTTCCGGATTTGTTTATTTATTTTACCTCTGAGTATGTTTAATTTAAAAAATTTCGACGGCACTCACAGAAGTGCCGCGGCACAGTGGTTGAGGATCATTGCTTTAAATACTCGCAAATATCCTAGTGGTCAAAGTCTGGAACTCTTAGCAGGCATTGTCGAGTCGTGGGTTCGAATTCTAGTGCCAAGGAACAAACACCTTGTAAAAGAGCTGATGCTGACGAAATTTGTTGAGACTCAAAGTTCTCACGTTGACATAGGTAAAAATTAGATGAATGGGATATCAGCTAAGGTGTCATACTCGGCACTTGATCGAGATTCAAAGTTACGAGGTCCATTCCGAGTAACTCTCTGGTTTCTTTATAGTACAACAGAAATAAACACTCACGTGGCTGCCATTGTTTCTGTCGAAATTAGAACTCTATTCCTAGATGCCTCTGAATACACTTGATGTAGATCTCGTTAAATTTGTAAAGGTTCAAGGTCTTCCCGTTGGTGTGGTGTGTGTTTGGAAAATAGGATGCTCAGTCAGTTGCTCTCCTCGTCACTTGATCATGATTCAAACTTACCAGGTGAGCCATCAACAGTCCTCGTGTTGCTTTAACCCGGGAGTGGTCACGCGGGGCACAAAGTCACCCCAGGCTCACGAAATCGTTAATTCTGGAAAAACTGTTTGTTACCAATGGTCTCTTTACAGTATCCTCCTATATGACAGTCTTCATGGGAACTAAAATATATTTGTCACATATCTACCTCTTCTTTAGGGGGGAGGCAAACTTTTATTTTTAATTTTTTTATATATAATCTTAATTTACTTGTTTTGACTGAGTTTCCCGCGTGACCTCTTTTGTACCAAAATATTTTCATCGAACATGCTACATTTAACCCTTCTGAACAACTTAGTTATTATGATTGTTGTGCTGTACAATTTTTTTGGTTCATAAATGTAAACGAACACAATATAAAAAAAGAAATGAGCATCTGTAATCTCTATTGAAGGAAGTTGAAACTGATCAAGCAAGGGAAGAACTTCCTGAAATAATGCAAATTAATCATGATAGCGAAAGTAAATTTGAGAAAAGCGATGAACGTGAGACGTTTGATTTGAAAGAAAAATTTTCAAATGCTAAAAGGATTCCATTTAAAAAAAATCTTGAAGCCATAAGTGCACAACAAGACTCACTTCGCCCTGTCAAAAAGACACAAGCAAGAACAAGTTCAGCATGCTATTTGTCGATCATCAAAGGACAACAGATATAAAGAGTGTTTTTTTTCCAGGTGTAGAAGTTTAAGTTCGCATTACTTTCCAAGATGGCGACCGATTTAACAGCTGTCAAGTGATTTATTCTCAGTTTGGTTTGGCAATTCATCAAAACGATCATTAACAAGGCGTAGATTCGTCGAATAGGCCCAAAACGAGATTGCCGTTGTTCCCGATTTTCATAAGCGAATTTTGCTTAGCGATGAAGCGCACTTCTGGTTGAATGCCTATGTCAACAAACAAAACTGCCGCATTTGGAGTGAAGCTAATCCACAAGTGTATGTCGAAACACCGTTACATCCAGAAAAACTGACTGTTTGGTGCATTTTATGGGCTGGTGGAATCATTGGTCCGTACTTCTTCAAAAACGATGAAGGCCACAACGTTACAGTCAATGGTGATCGGTATAGAGCCATGATTACTAACTTTTTCATTCCTGAATTGAACAATCATGATGTCCAGGAGCTGTGGTTCCAACAAGACGGCGCAACATGTCAGTGCCACAATCGATTTATTGAAAGACATGTTTGGTGACCGCCTAATTTCACGTTTTGGACCTGTGAATTGGCCTCCAAGATCTTGTGATTTAACACCGCTAGACTATTTTTTGTGGGGCTGTGTAAAGTCATTGGTCTATGTGGATAAGCCACAAACGCTTGACCATTTGGAAGACAACATTCGCCGTGTTATTGCCGATATACGGCCACAAATGTTGGAAAAAGTCATCGAAAATTGGACGTCCAGATTGGACTACATCCGAGCCAGCCGTGGCAGTCCTATGCCAGAAATCATATTTAAAGTGTAATGCCACAAGATTATCTTTCGAATAAAAAAAATTCATGTCAATCGAATAATACATCGTTGTTTTATTGCAATTTAAAGTTCTATACCTCTAAAAAAAACACCCTTTACAATAACACGATCAAAATATGATAGTTGTGCCTGTAAATAACATTCATGTAATGTTAGCAAAAGGTGTTTGCGGTTTGTATCTTCTATTAAAGTCGCGCACATTTGAAACCTCTTGGTTCAGTTTGATTGATATTTTTACTCAAATGATCAAAAAAAATAAAAAATCCTTTTAAAGTAGGAAAGTATACTTTCTCTTAATTATAAATTATTCACAGGAATTGCAATTTTTATCGTGTATAATAAAAAAAATTATAAAAAAGATTGAAGTGAGTCACCCCGCGACCATTAACGTTAGTATCGAGTACGCGCTTGTTCCCGGGTTAAAGAGTGTGGTTAATAAACAAACAATCGTTATTTGCATCGTGGACTCTAAAACTCTATTGGCGGTCAGCTTGCTTACAATTTGAGAATATAACGCGGCAAATTTGATCAAAATTACTTGTTTAAACACCAAAGCGCTTTGGTAGCTTTCAATTAATTGCACCTAATACTTTCATTTTTAAATGCCTTCTTTCACCAATAACAAAATTAATTTACCAAATATATGATGTAATTGTGGTGCATTTCTCTCGGAATTTGTATTGTAATGAAATAAAATTCGTACATACACTATACGCAATATTTTGTCAATCCATTGATGGATTATGGTAATTTATACGCATTCTTGATTTCAATAAGGAATTGAAATAAAATACAACTATACTCAGAATTTTAAGACAGTTGCGAAACTACCATATTTGTCTTTAGAACTACTTCATCTCGAATTTTGGCATATTTTTTGGGTCAAACAATTTTTTCTCCGTTAAGTTTTTCCACAAGAATTGGCGAATAGTATTTGCAGTAGTCGCCAAAGCTGTAACCTGACAACGATAGCATAATCGTAACAGGTTGCCATGTGTAATTAGAGAAAGATAAATTCGATATTTGTTTGACATTTGAAGGACAGTTTTACGTTTCACTAATATTTGAATTCTTTTCAAAAATTTATCGTAGAAATGGGTTTTAAAAACAGTTAAATTGCACACATGTAAAATATATTTATGTCCCCTTTTGGTAAGTAAAACTGTTTTTTGCAAAAATTTGTATATAACTTTTTTTATTGTAAGTTGTTTCTAAGTTTTCAATAAATCTATTTAAATTTTATGAAGGTTATTATATAGACACTATGGAACTAATAATGGTCAGAAACATTTTTCAAGGAAATAGACAGCATTAGGCCAGTTTTTTAAGGTAGCGAAGAATAATTTTTGTAAGAATCGACATTTTGATGAGACTCAAAGGCCTCCCATTGGCATGCTGTGGTAGTTTCGAGAAAGAGGTGCCAGCTCAAGTGTCGTCCTCGTCACTAAACCGAGGCTCAAAATTACGATGTACGCCACCGACAGCTCTAATGTTGCTTCAAAGTGCGAGTGACCACGGGAGCCTTGTGGTTATGGTCACGTACTGGTGCCCTTGCGTGTCTTGAGTTCGAGCCCTAGCGCTATTGAAGACCCGCTGTGTAGGGTTCTGTCGAAGTTCAAATTCCTCACGTTGGCGGAGTTTGGAAGTTTGGAGAGGGGGTGCCAGTTCAATTGTCATCCTCATCACTTGACCGATGTCCAAAATGACGAGGTCCATCGCCAATAGCCCAAAATATAAAAAATTATATTTTATATTTATATTACTTTTGATGTACTTGCAAGAATGATGGAATAATGTATATTGTTTTTCCTTCTCTTACCCTTTGTTCTTTTTTATTACTTTCAGCTTTGTATCTGTGTACCTTGCAATAACATCTGTATTTCGTTTCATTTACCTTTAATTTGTAATATTTAAATTTAATGTGTGCTACCGTATAACATGTAAACTATGATTTTGCTCGAGTAAGATTGAACGCGGGGGTAGTTGTTTCCCGGGGAATCGTTTTGTAGCTCTAAACCACTCTCGGGTGAGATCGGTTTCCTTGGGCATTCCTCCAATAGTCATCCTGTTGGTTCATAGTGCGACGTTAATTTTATCGTCACTTCCAAAATAGAGGGTTATCTAAATAAATTTATTTAAACTTGTAAGCAAAATGTATTTTCTCTTTTCAAATCAAGCAATTATCACTTTACTGTGAAGTATATGCTTTATGCGAACGTTGAAAAACTGTTTCCCTAATCATCTGCATATCTGATCGATACCGATAAAAAGTATCTGACCTTTGAGTTATTTTATCTGTGTAGCTAACTGCCCATTGGCCAGTTCACTCTGCAATCGTTAATCTAAATTAAGTTAACAGGAGGATATATATATATATAATCTAGTAACCCAATTAATCGAGACTTTGGATGATTGTGCGTGTTTTATCAGTGTTTACACTAAGGTAAATTTCACAACTTTTTTTTTTGACAATATGTAACCAATAAGATGCCAAATCTTGGCGACAATTGTTCCGATTCAATACTTGGCAGCTCGAAGAACAAAACAATGAGAGACTTTTCCGATTAGGAGATGGAAAAGTGCACACTTGTCGAATCACGTGATTGTTCGGAGTGTCTGCGCGCGACTGATAAACGAATGCTCGGTACAGGATCCGGTAACACAGGAACACTAAGACCACAAAAACAATTCCAAGTCAAAACCCGCTGACCATCCTGAAATGGACATGTAAGGCAGGTGAGTTGTTTTTTCCTCTGGAGGCTACATGTTTCATTTTCAATTTTTTTTTTAATGGAACAAAGAAAATGGGTTGTAAAAATTGATTCGCAAATGAGATAAAATTGGTAGTTATATTAGTGAATTTTTTTTCGAGAAGCATCTTTTTTATTTTAAAGCTTAAAATCCGTAAGTATTGTATTTATTATTACTAATAATGATGCGTTAGGTTAAATTTTGGAACTTTTTTTCGTCTTTAAGTTTTGATAATTGTTGCAAATTTGTACTTATTTAATAAATCAGCTTTTTTTTATTTGAGGTATCCGACTACTTGCGCCAACTTTTTTTTGAAAAAAAGAAGATATGGGGATTTTTTTGTGATTTTTATATTTATTTAGTATATTTTAAGGAAAAAATCCTAAAATTGGTAAAAGAAAAAAAATTATTATTATTAAAATGGGAAAAAACTAGTAAAAATGTACGAAAAATTACATAAACAGGGTCCGTTCTGTACAAAGATTTTATGAACAAATTCTCAATTTTTCAATTTTGATGTGTTTGAAGTGACATTCAGGATAAAAGATGTTTTAGATTTAACAAAAATTAGAGCACTTTATCTTGGTGATTGTATGAAATCGCTTAAAAAAACAGTGATTATATTTACATAAAGGACAGTAAATTTTGAAATAAAACAGTGATTAATAAATCTGAAGATCAAAACATTTCTACTATTATACAGAACATACGCAATAAATTTCAGCAAATTAGTTTCAAAACTTTTTGAGCAATCGCTGTCCCCGTTTGAGTTTTTCGAAAAAAGATATTTCGAGTAAAACTCATTTTAAAGTTTGACATCTTGTGTAAAGTTATGGCATTTGCTTTGACTAAAACGCTTGTAGTTTTTGTTCTAGTGAATGGAAAATAAAATACTTGGTATCGTTATTAAGCTAATAAAATGGTCTATAAAATAAAATCATAAAAAAAATTGTCAATTTTTGAAAAAAATAATGGTTTTAGAGTAGTCGGATACCTTAAGATATAATAATGTATTATTTGTGGACACACCATAATGTTAAATCATATTAACGTAGCTTAAGCGCGTGCTGTTGCTTGCAAAAGATCTGAATTATTATAATAAATTTGCTTAATCAGATTCTTTTGCTCAAAGTTTTGTTTTTTTATCTGTGTAAGTTTGTTTCAGGGGTCACATGTGGAAATCAAAACACCGAAATCTTTCATTTTTGCTGGTTTTGCATCTAACTTAGATTGGAGGGGCTTTTTTATGCATTAAAGCGCATGCTATGTTTCTTTAAAACGCAATTTTTACTTACTGAATGAAAAAAAAATTATCCCCCTTTCTTTTTTTTTATTCAATTTAAATAGCATTTTGCGATTCACAGTTTTAAAAGAATATTGCTTTCACACGCAATTTTTGCTCAGGTTTGACATGAAATTACAAAAAATTAAAAAATATAATAGATTGAAAGAATAAAATTTAATATTAGAAAAGAGCTTCAAAAAATTGTTGTGGAAATGTTTTTAAAATGTCAAAAATGTCAAATTTTGTATATATATTTTTAATGAAGTCTGCTTTATGGTTTATTTTCCATTTGAGTACAAGTAACAGATGAACTAATGCTTGAAATAATAAGAAAAAAATTTTAATAAGTTTAAGATGTTTTATCTGCCTTCTAAAGTTTTTGTTAAACAGGGATAATCATATTTGTTAATTTTTTTAGACTAAGCAAAATTTGACAGCAAGAAAACAAAAGTGCAATTGAGGAACTAAGTATTTAATAGAACTAGCATACTATAATAATAAAACATATTCTAAGAATGTGCTTAGAGTGTCTGTACATAATATTAAACGTTTTATTATTTTTTTTTACCATTATATCACAGAAAATCTTAAAAATGAGGCTTACATTTGAATTTTATTAACTTACAAATAAGATCCTCCAGACAAAACATTAGTTAATTTAAATTTAATTAATATTTTTAATTTAATGTTGTTTTTGTGTTTTAAAGAAAATTTTATTTCGATACGAGGCCTTATAGTTGTAATACAATTGAGTCTATGTAAGGGTTGAGCCTCCCCTTTAAACGAAAGAAAAGGAGTATTCATACACTCAGCAGCTGATTTTGATTCGGCATTGAAGTAAGGATATTTCCTTTAAAAGTTACCCTATAACAATTCATAGCAATATATTTTTTTAATTTAATGAATTTCATCATTTGATGATACTTCCAATTTTTTCTTAACATTTTACGTTTTTCTTTTATTTTAATAAACATTTTCAATGTAAAAATATAATTATTTCGTTCCCCAAAAGATTCTTCTTAAACACAACAGTACAGTTTTATAAGCCCTCATGGAAATTGAAGAATTTTTCTAACATTTTAAAACTGAGCAATAACATATGCACAATACCTTTTTAAGTAATTTAGCTGTACATATTTTAAGTAAAATCAAGTTAGCACCATGATTTCCAAAATAGAATCACTGATATCTCGAAATAATAACAAAAGAAACAAAAATCTAGGAAAAAAATTATTAAAAAAAAATACTGCTCACACTAATATATCGTTATATACTAATATAAACTACATAAAAAATTATTTTTAATGTCAAACATTTACGGGGATATTTCTTGCATCATTTTTAACTTTTTAAGAATCCATTTCTTTCTGAGAACGCATGAAACAATAAATCTTCAGAACTCCTGGAGTAAATCATGAAATTTTCGATAACTCAATACAACATTTATACTCACTTCTTTTGACAAAATAAGAAATGACCGACGATGAATCTAAATGCTCTTTTATAAATCGTTTTTAAAAAATGATACAAAAATGATTACTTTATATTGCTTCTTTTAATACAAAGGAAAAAAAAGTTGATTACTTTGTATTTTCTTCGTCAATTTTTCTTTCATTTCTTTTAAGATAAGTATTTGGCTTTTCAGCATCAAACGAAATAATAATTTTTTTTATGTGTTCATCTTCAGGGCAACTCCTTTTATTTCCGGAATTTTTTTTTCCTTTGCTGCTTTGATTCTTTTTCCCGCCTCAGAATTACTTTTCTTCTTCGCAATATAACTTTTTGGAATAGTTTCATTTGGAGAAATGAATCAATATCTTTTTTGTGGCCATAGTTTTTGAAAAAAGGAGTAAACTTTATAGATGAAAGATTAAGATTAATAAAAAATATACTTTCAGGTGACGAAATTGGGAACTGAACTGGTACCCCATTTATATAATGATTCTGAGCCTCAATATATTGAATTGTTCTACGCGAAATTTTGCCAAAAAAGTTTTACCGACTAGTGGGCTGTATATATTATTTAAAAAAATTACCTCAATCGAATTAAACTATTAAATTTTTTTCATTTTTTGTAAGGTATTCTTTTAAAATTAAGTTCATTATGGACGAAAGAAAACGTGAATTGAAACAAAAACAAGAGTGAACTGACCAATTTATTGATAGCTAAAAATTAGCCCCTTTGGATAAATTACCATTTTACATTATTAATGAATATCGTAATCATGACTTTCTTGGAAGGATGTATACAAATGTTTATAATTTTAACTGGTGAGGACATAAAAAGGGAAAAAAAATCCTATCAAATACATTGCTGACCACCGTAAAAATGCAACACTCTTAAGGAAGCATGCAAATAACATGAAATTTACAACATGCATTAGCACAGGTGAGATATGCAAATGATTAGAATTTCAGCGCAGACACACATCACGCGCACCTGAGGCACCACCTTAAAGCGCTATTTAAGGCTTGGAGATTTCGACGATTTCAAGTTCGTCAATTGTGTTTTACTTGAAGTTTTGTCAAAAAAACGAGCAGTTATGTCTCGTAGAAAACAGCGATCAGCTTTTGATCAAGTATCCGAGTTCGACAGAGGAAGGATAGGGGCCTACCGAGATTGTGGATTATCTTTCAGGAAAATTGGTTGTCGTGTTGGACGAAACCAAACAACTGTAATGTGGATTATGTGACCTTTGGATGCAGGAGGGTACGATGGACCGACGTGGTTGATCGCATCCACCTCAGTGCACCACTTCACATTGAGGACAGTCAAATTGTGCGCATGGCAGTGACGGATCGCTCAGTAACATCACGAACCATAGCACAGCACATTGAGTCTGTAACGCATCATTCAGTGTCTGCGCGTACCATTCGACGCCGTTTACAGCAGAGTGGTTTGTCCGCAAGACGTCCATTGCTTGGTCTACCTTTGGCAAAGAACCACAGACGTCTCCGTCGCCAATGGTGCGATGAAAGAAGGATGTGGGCGTCAGAACGGAATGAAGTTGTCTTTACTGACGAGTCACGCATCTGTCTGCAACACCACGATGATCGGATTCGAGTCTGGAGAAACCGTGGAGAGAGGATGCTGAACAGCTGCGTTATGCACTGCCACACTGGTCCTGCACCGGGTATTATGGTATGGGGCGGTATTAGATATCACTCTCACACTCCTCTAGTACCCATTGCCGGTACTTTAAACAGCCAGCGCTATATCTCCGAGGTGTTGGAACCAGTTGTCCTTCCTTACCTTCAAGGCTTGGCCACAGCCATATTTCAACAGGATAGTGCGTGACCACACGTGGCACGCATTGTCCAAAGGTTCTTCGTCAATCCCCAGATTGAATTACTTCCCTGGCCGGCTAACTCTCCGGATCTTTTGCCGATAGAAAACATATGGTCCATGGTTGCTCAGCGGTTGACCCAGATTACACCCGTAGCTGCCACACCAGATCAAATTTGGCAACGTGTGGAAGCTGCTTGGTGTGCTATACCCCAAGAAGTCTCTTTGAATGAATGCCGAGGCGTGTGGCAGCGGTGATCTCCAACAATGGCGGCTACTCTGGCTACTGATTCTGGCAGGAACCACACTTCACAGAAGTTTAGAAATTTAATCATTTGATACTTGGTCAACATGTTATCTACAAAATAAATTTTGTTGTGCTATCTCTTGTCTTTCTTGATGTTGTATTTATGATGGCCAGCAGTGTATATTTGTTTCTTGTTCTTTAATATATTCTATTTTTTTTCCTTTTAAACTATTCTGCAATTCCCATTCATCGATGAGAAAAAAATTTTCAGTTAAGAAAAAAATTAGTTTTAATCAATTAAAGAAGACTGCAAAATGAACGTAAATTTAAAGCGTGTTCTATTATGACAGAACTTCCGCATGCACATAAATCTTCCGAACATACTTCAACGGAAAATAACAATCTTACAGATAGTTTTGAATTAATTTCTCTGTTAGTCGTTAGACAAATAAAAGAAATAATCTCGAACCATAACTTGACGATTTTTCCATTTAAAACTATCTGAAATACGTCCAAATAAATATTTCTGTATATTATCTTATCATTTATATGCTTACTGGTAGGTCAAAAAGTTCGCAGAAAAGGTCAATTACAAATTTTTAAGAAATAGAGCAATGATTTATATATATAATATTGACTTTCAAAGTACTGCTCTCCTGCATTCATGCACTTATTCTAGAGTTGGTGTAACTTTTTAACAAACTTCTGGAATCCACTTTGTGAGAGGTCCTTCCGTTGCTTCGTCGCATTTTGGATCACCGTATTTGAATCCACAAAACGATGTTCCTTCTATTTCATTTCCAGCCATGGAAACAGGTAAAAATCATCTGGTATTCGAATCGCTTCGTATGCTTTCTTCAGCATTTCGATCGTCTCAGAAGGCGATTCTTCGAGCTTGATGTTTGCACACTGCTCCAAATACGACATCGCAAAATCCGACGAATGAAAAATTCGCTTTGGGAGAAATGATCTGCACCTAACGCCAACAGTATGGCAAATAAATTCCAGATGGCTGTGTGTTTTCCTTATTAGTGCTGTCAAACTCCGAATTATTGACCAGTACTCCCAAGCATAGCAGCCATCCGGAATTACTCAGACAACTGGCACTTGAAGTAATAAATGACATACCCCCGATCAAGCCTTGATTATTTACACAGATGGTAGTCGTTCGGATACGGGTAGAGCATGGAGTGGTATTTTTAGTAACACTTCTGGGAATGATGTTAAAATCAGCATCAGGAATCCTGACCACTGTTCCGTCTTTAGATCAGAACTCATTGCTATTAATGGTGTTCTCGATCATGCTCTAAATTCTTATAAGGACAGTATCTGGATCCTGACAGACAGCAGAAGCTTCATCCAATATTTGAAGGATTGGCGAAAAATTATGGACCGTACTGGTCTAGATATTTCATCCAAATTAGTTTGGCTTGGTCAGAGGAAACAAGTATGTCTCCAGTGGATTCCATCACATGTGGGTGTGCCTGGGAAAGAAGCTGCTGATTAGAGTTGGCTGGTAGGGGATGTGATCTCTCTAACCCCAGTTCCACTGTCTTAACCCATTCGGAAATTCATTCCTTCCAAGAAATTAAATTAATCTGACTTGGCGAAACCCTCCTGCTCACCACTGGCACGCAGCTAAGAGTCCTGGCCTATCTATACAGTGCAGGAGTTCCAGGGCTCATCAGACGGCCTTGGCGCGCTTTAGAAGCGATCCCCTGCGTAGTATGACTTTTGTGCAGGGGTTAAAGTCTTTCTTTACCTGTCCCTGCTCTCTCCTTGCTTCTCCTGCTCATCTTCTGGACTGCTGGGGCATTTCCTTGCAACAGTTGTATGAAGAGCAAGGCCTAGTGAGTGAGACTATTACGCGGAAAGGTCAAATGGACTTGGTGTAGATTTTCCTGTTCCAAGGCCCCTCAGGGGGCTCACCTCCTTTAGGTGAGTGCGGGTTTCACGCTCCCGAGGTACCCTAGTGATCTTTTGGCAAGGGCTCACTCTCTTGTGAGTGCGGGTTTCGCGCACCTGCCTCTCCCGAGCGATCTTTACTTCTTTACTTTCATATTTACTTCCCCCACTTCCTTTTCCGCCATAGTAAAAAAAAAACACTGGTTTTTATTTCCTAAGAATACCTATCCAGGAATTTCATTTTATGGTTTATCTCCTTAGTGGGTCCTTTTTTATTATTGATTTTTCCGTTACATTTTATCTTTCATTTTACTTGCGACGAAGTCCTGTGGCAGACCAGGACTGAGTGGAATGAAGTTGTGTCTGATGGTTTTTCACAACTGGTATGACGACACAACAGACTGCTCCCTGGGAAAACTGGCACTTGGAGCGGGGTGTTGAACTTCTGAGGACCTTTGGACTGGTGAGGTGGGGTCTTGGAGGAAGCGGCCATGTAGAGGGTACCGGAGAAAGCTGAGTTTTGCGTCTCAGGCCGCCAGATAGTACAGGAGCCCGGGGCAGCCTAACCAGCATGTCCTGGCTGCTCTATCAGCTGGTGTATAATCCCGCCTGCCTTGTAGTTCCAGGTGGTGCCTGGATGGGGTCCTGCATTGCAGAGTGGGGGGCTCTCCTAAGGCCACTGCTGGTTGCTGAATTTGGGGCTAGCCCCGCCAAACTGGTCCTCTGAAAATCAAAAAGGGATTCTCCCCTCCTTTCTCAAAAACCAAAATATAAATGCACAAAAATAAGGAAAAAGATAAAAACGCATACTTTAAAATCCCCAACCCAACACATGGTGGTCAGCCCACCAACTCTCAAACTTGCTCCGAATCCTTTCCAAAATTTATTGTTCTGCATGCAACTGATAACAGAAAACTTTCTAATGTTTCACCTTTTCTAGTCTCTAAAGCTGTACAAGGTTCAGCTGGATCTGTGAAATCTATTAAAAAATTACCATCCGGAGATTTACTGATAGAAACAGCGACACAAGCACAATCAATTAATCTCCTACAATGTACAAATCTTTCAAACATCCCTATTACCGCTACTCCTCACAAAACACTCAATTCATCCAAAGGAGTGATTTACTGCCCTGATCTAATTCCATTACCCGATTCTGAAATTGAAGAAGAGCTAGCTTCTCAAGGAGTGGAGGCTGTAAAAAGAATAACTTCCATAAAAGACGGTAAAACTATAACTTCTCCATTATTTATACTCACATTTTCTAAACATACATTACCAGAAAATATTCTAATTGGTTACTTAAACGTTAAAATAAGACCTTACATCCCTAACCCTCTCAGATGTTTTCGCTGTCAAAGTTACGGTCATGGAACAGCTTCTTGTCGCGGCGTTGCTACCTGCAATAAATGCAGTAGTACGGAACACGCCAGCGAAGCATGTACGACAGAACGCAGAAAGTGTGCAAACTGCAAGGGGGAACACGCTGCTTATTCCAAAATCTGTCCAAAATGGCAGCAAGAAAAAGAAATTCAAAGAATTAAAGTACTTGAAAACATCTCGTATTCTGAAGCAAAGAAACGGGTGGTCAACATCTTACCACCTCGAGCCTCCACTTCTTATGCTAATGCGGTAATTACCAACACAAAATCAAAAAAAGATACTGCAACTCAAACAGACATAGGAACTCAAACAGAAATTAGCCACATAGAAACACCAACAAACATTGCCAATTTAACTTCTGCATCTCATAAAGATTCTCCAATCACTCAAAAGCACATTACAAATAACTTAATTGACCAAGAAACAATTCTATCTCCCCCTGAAACATCTTCCACGGACCTAGAGTCCTTAAACCAAACCAAACACTTACTCACTCCTGACACATCGCACCTCTCAGTGCCATCAGATGCTGAAGCTTTGATGGATATAGACAAAAGTTCTATCAAACGGCCAGCTACTGACATTGTCCAGGAAGCTGCCAAAATACTAAAGCCATCAATTCGAATAGAATCTGGTGGAATTCAAGCCACCAAAGAAGTAGAAGACGTTAAGCTTCTCAGTAAAAAAGGAAAATCGAGACGAAGCTTTTCGCCAATAAAATACGACTCCGAAAAGCCTAAAGGCTCTCCTTAGCCGAAGTATTAATAAAATAATTCAGTGGAATTGTCGTGGTCTCTGAAAACATAGAAGATTTAAAATCGCTTATGAATGAGCATTTACCTGTGTGCGTAGCTCTGCAAGAGACGCTTTTAAAACAATCATGCACATCCAACATACGAGTATATTCCATTCTTCGGAAGGACTGCAATACGGGTGAAAGAGCTTGTGGCGGCGTGGCTCTGCTCATCAACCACTCGACACCCTTCTCTCCCGTCCTAATTCGCACGTCACTTCAAGCTGTTGCAGTGCAGGTTTCTATCTTCTCTACAGTTACTATCTGTAATGTATACCTACCACCCAACGTACCCTTGAATTTTAGAGAACTCCAAGAACTTATAGATCAACTCCCATCACCATTCATTCTTTTGGGTGACTTCAATGCTCATCATATGCTATGGGGCTGCCAAGATGTGAATTCTAGAGGAAAAGTCGTCGAAAAGCTTCTTACAGAACTTGACCTCACCTTGTTAAACGACGGCTCTAACACCTATTTTCATTCTCCAACTCAATCATTTAGCGCCATTGATTTGTCCATATGCTCTTCATCATTGCTATTAAATCTGACATGGAGTGTTCTTGATAACCCATTAGGTAGCGATCACTTCCCAGTGGTAATATCTTACGCTACACCAATTGCGTGTGCGTCTATTCACCAACCGCGGTGGAAATTCGATCAGGCCGACTGGGAAACTTTCAGGACCCAAGCAGATATAACAGAAGACATGGTAAGCTCTGGCTCAATAGATGAAGCGGTATGTTTAGTAACATCTTGCATCCTATCTGCAGCTCGTAATGCAATTCCACAACCATCCTATCCTCTAGACTCCCCGTTTTCCCAAACCTTGGTGGAACGAAGAATGCCAAATGGCAAAAAAGGATCAAAACAAGGCTTGGAATCGGTTTCGACGTTACCCTACCCCAGACAACATGATTGCTTTTAATAAAGCTCGAGCACGTGCCAGGAAAATCCACCGGCAACGTAAAAGGGAAACGTGGATAAAATATGTAAGTAACATCACATGTTCAACTTCAAGTAAAGAGGTTTGGAACAAAATCCGTAAGCTCAGTGGAAAATACAGTGCTAGCCCAGTCTCCATGCTTGTAAGCAATGGGGTCTCTGTCAATACCATCCCTGACATTGCCAACACTCTTGCCGAGACATTTGCTAAAACGTCTAGTTGCGACAACTATACCCCTGCATTTCAAGCGCTAAAGCGTCGAGAGGAGAGGGTGAAGTTGAATTTTCCTCTTCAAACGAGGAAGGCTACAACTCCCCACTAACCCTCCGCGAACTTCGCGCCGCCCTGCATCGTTCGGGTAACACAGCAGCAGGTCCAGACGGGCTACACTATATTATGTTACGGCATCTGTCCGAAAGTTCTATCCTCTCCCTTCTCTCATTGTTTAATCGCATCTGGGAAACCCACGTGTTTCCCACACAGTGGTGTCATGCCCACGTTTTACCGTTTCCAAAGCCTGGCAAAGATCCAACATCAGCAATTAATTACCGCCCTATTGCCCTCACAAGTTGCTTAAACAAGCTGATGGAGCGCATGGTTAGTGCGAGGTTGATGTTCCACCTTGAGTCACATAATCTCCTTTCACCACTTCAAAGTGGATTTCGGAAATCAAGATCGACCACAGACAATCTCCTTCGGCTAGAGACTTCCATCAGAGAGGCCTTTGTCAAGAAACAGTATAACATCTCTGTTTTCTTTGACATTAAAAAAGCCTATGACATGTCTTGGAGGTACGGCATACTTAGAGATCTCTATGCAATGGACATAAGAGGAAATTTGCCAGTTTTTATCAAAAATTTTTTAAACCATCGTTCATTCCAGGTACGCCTGCTTTCATTTTATTCAAATATTTTTATCCAAGAACAAGGTGTTCCACAAGGGTCTGTTTTAAGCGTACTTTTATTTATTATTAAAATTAATGGCATAACCCATCATATAAATCAGGGGATTCAGTGTTCTCTATATGTGGACGATGTACAAATATCGTACTCGTCTAAATTCCTCAATGTTGCACAACGACACATTCAGACCACTATCAACAATTTCACTAAATGGGCTGAACAGAACGGTTTTGATTTTTCTACAGAAAAAACGGTTAGTGTGGTATTCACTCGAAAGCGTGGGGTTTTTCCAAACCCTGAGCTTTTTATTGGTAGAAGCATCATTCAAGTTGTTAATGAGGTCAAATTTCTAGGTCTTATATTTGACCAATCTCTCAGATTCCATCGTCATTTAAAAGATCTCAAAATCAGAAGTGCCAATGCCCTAAACATCCTCAAAGTATTAGCAAATACTCACTGGGGAGCCGACCGAACATCCTTGCTTCGCCTCTACAGAGCTCTGATTAGATCAAAACTGGACTATGGATCTGTGGTCTACAGTTCTGCGTGCAAATCTCTTTTGAAGATCTTGGATCCAGTGCATCATCAAGCCCTGAGACTTTGTCTGGGGGCCTTCCGTACATCACCGGTAGAGTCCCTTTATGCTGAAGCCTACGAACCCCCATTAGATTTGCGGAGGAAGTATTTGTGTTTGAACTATTTTATGAAAATCCAATCAATGAAAACAAATACTGCATACTCATATTTATTCAATTTTAGCCTTTATGATTTTAACAGTCATCGTTCATCCCTCACTTACTCGCAACCCTTTCACTTTAGAATTAGAGACCTAATTAATGACTTAAATCTGAACATTGGAAGAATAGCTCTGTGCAAGATTTCTGAGGTGCCCCCTTGGAAAGTGATTTATCCTAAGGTAGATTTCACCCTGTCATACTACTCAAAAGCATGCACTCCTGAGAGTACATACAGAACACTGTACTTGGAACACAGAGAGCTTTTTTCCGACTATGAACCTATCTTCACGGATGGCTCAAAGTCTGAATCTCATGTTGGTTCGGCAGTAGTTTCTCTGAGCACTGTAATTACAGACGCTCTACCAATTTCAGCATCCATTTACACTGCTGAACTCCATGCGCTAAGAATCGCTCTAGAACATATTTCACTATCATGCGGTAAAAAGTTCATTATTTACACAGATTCCCTGTCAGCCCTTCAAAGCATTGTCTCTTTACATTCATCGTCTCATCCCATCCTTGTGGACATCACATATGCTTTAGCTAATCATCTTAAGAAGAAAGATATCAGATTTTGTTGGATCCCAGGACATGCCGGAATAACTGGAATGAACTGGCAGACACAGCTGCACGATCAGCGACAGGCTCTTCAGAAAGGTTCCCTATTCCACACTCTGACCTGAAAGCTTGCTTCAGGCTGAAACTGCAAAGTGTATGGCAATCAAACTGGGACCAACAAACTGAAAACAAGTTGCATAGCATCATGCCCATTCTCGCTCCAACTGCGCCATCACTAAGCAATCGCCGTGAGCAGGTGATATGGACTAGGCTGCGCCTAGGACACACCCGCCTAACGCATAGGCATCTCCTGTTGGGTGAACCACCACCCTATTGCGAGAAATGTAATGTCTCACTATCGGTAAAACACATACTCTGTGATTGTCCGCATTCAAATCATCTTAGACATCAGCTTTTTAACTCTGTTGATTTTACTATATCCAGTATTTTAAACAATAGCATCAATTCCTCACTTGTATTTAAATTCATAAGCATCAAGGGTTTTATTAATCATATCTAATTTTAATCTATAGATTTTACGAAAGGCATATAGATTATGCCCGACTAAGGCTTTATGGCCTGCAAATATTATATAACTGTTCTTATTGTCTCTCTTGGCGCAGTATGATCTAAATTGGTCCTTGCGCCATTAAAAATGAACCAAACCAAATCCTGTTCCAAGGGGATTGGAAACAACAACAACAACCTCCGAAACAGATATTTCCCCTCCAACGAACACCTGCGAGAATGTAAGAGGCAGTGGCGTAACGGAGAATTTTAGGGGCCCCTACAAAGTCAGATTTTGGACCTCAAGCCAGATCTTATAAAGGATTCGGTCAGGCTTTGAGTCCCCTGGAATTCTGCCCCCTCCCACGATACGATGGTTGCGGGGGTGTATGTTGCGCCACTAGTAGGGACCATTCCGGGAACTTTTTGACTATAGTAGTATACAGTGGCGTACACAAGGGATGTTCTAGGAATCCGGACCCCCCAAAGCCTTTGATTTTTTCCCAATTGATTGTAATTCTAAGTAAATAGTACGTAAAATTTAAATATTTATTGTTTATGATTAATTTCATTAATTAATGCTAATTATTTATTCAATAATTAGTTCTTTGCTGTTTTTGTTCCTAAAAATCGATAAAATCAAAAGGAGCATGATACAAGAAGGGTGGACTTTTGACCCTGGACCCCCTCCCCCTTGAAAAATTCCTGTGTGCGCTACTGGTAGTATATGATGTATATTTTTTAAGTAAATGTAATAGATTTGCATTTCTGTCATAATGTTTCAAGAGGAGTCTTTAATGGAGACTTTAAATTAAATCTTTGTATTTTCATATTCTGTATCTCTTTCATGTTCTGTTCATTTGACCTAATTCAATTATTAAGGTAACCGGGACATCCTCAACAAGGAAAACTAACTTTTTTACACCAAATTTAAACTTTGTATACACGTCAGATTTTCAGAGGCAATAGGACTCAAATATACAACACAACTCAAACAGCTAGAACCACGAATTCACAACGATGACCAGACAAGTACTGTGGCTTCAAATTTTTTGAATAGCATTATTAGTATTTTGTGTTTATTTCCCTTATAACTTACGATTAATCCTATAAATGTATGTATGCTCTCAAAAAAGTATATAATAAAAAGCGCTTCCAGGCCTTAATAAAGGGACAATTACGTATTCAGCGACAAGCAGTCGACCTTGTCAGCGGTGTTTGTTTGACCCACCTGGGGGCTGCGGTAGCCCTGTGGTCAAGGTATCGGATCATGACAGGCATGTCATGAGTTCGAGACCAGTACCACTGAAGAACCGCCGTGAAGGGCAGCATGCACGTTGAATCTGTCGAGAGCTGAAACGTCCTCCCGGTGGTGTGGTGCGGTAGTTAGGATAGGTTGTGCCAGCTCAGGTGTCGTCCACGTCACTTCATCATGGTTCAAAATTACGTGATCCGTCACCAAAAGCCCTCGTGTAATTGTACAGTGTGACGTCAGTATTCACTCACTTGTTTGACCCACCGACCTGCCGGTCAGCAGCTACGCCGTGCATGCCTTAGACCAGTGGTCTTCAACCCTCGGCCCGTGGATCAAATACTATCGGTCCACACAAGAAGCATTAAATTATTTCCCTTCTATTTACTGTGTTATATTTTTCTTGGGTTTGGGCTACTTTTTATGAAAATATCTTTATATTCCTTGTTAAACCACTTTATATTCATTTTTGGGGAGCTATATTGTATTCTGAAGTCATGATTAAATACAATTAAGTTAAAATTATTCAATCAAAACAGTCTAAAATTTAAACAACTTCCTCCCCCTCAGCGGGGCCACAGTAAAATTAACAAACGTTGACCGGTCCGTGGCGATAAAAAGGTTGCGGAACCCTGCCGTAAGCTGCATTCACACCAAGGCTGTCAGCATCGAGAGTTGAGCGTCTAGCCAATCAGAGACTTCATCTCGGGCGAAATGAAGTCTTTGATTGGCTAGACGCTCAACGTTAAACGCCGACAGCCTTGGTGTGAATTCAGCTTTAGACGACTCAGACGAAAGGAATTCCCTATTCTGGCTAGTCATTGGGGGCTTTTATTCCTGCCTTTTGTTTGTGACTAGCAGAAGGAGGCACCACTGCACGTGCTGCATTCTTTAATGTTTCATTAAGTATCTTATTCTAAAGAGGAGAAAGAGTGATCATATTACAAGATTCACAGGGTTGTCCATCTGAAAGAAGGTTATGAACCTCTACTAGGAATTGTGGCTGAGATGGCTGAGCTGTAACGGTCGCGAGTTCGCGACCGTTACAGCTCAGTTGTCGAGTCGCAGGTTTGAAACCAGGCATCACTCAAGATCTGTCATGTAAAGGGGCTGATGCACGATACATCTGTCTAGATTTAAAGTTCTCTCATTGGATTGGTATTGAAGTTTGGAGAGGGGGTGCCAGTTCACGCGCTGTCTTTCGTTACTTGACCGTGGTTAAAAGAGTTCCAAGGTCTATCACCAATAGCTCTTATATTAGTGAGACATAAATGAAGGGGTGTTGGAAAGCTATTTTTTTTGACAATTTGATAATTTTTACATTTTCAAATTGTACAGATTTTAACCTTTCTAAAAATACCTTACTTTAACCTCTAGGGTAATTAGACGCCCATAAAACCTATTTTTAAATAATCGTTGAAACTGGGCCACGCCCATTTGAATGGCGAAAAATGTAAACAAAGCACTTCGTTTTTGCTTAAAAGTTGAACGTCTGATATAAACCAAAACATTTATCTTTCATTGTAAATCGAGCCTTTTATTTTTTTTAAATTTACTAGCCGATTAGAAGCCACACTGTATACATTAAAATCACTTTATCTCAAAATGTAAATTTTGATTTTCGATGTACCTTTTCTGACAAACTACTGTTCACAGGTTTGTAAATTTTTTTATGATATATTTATAATGATGGCTAATATATACTGAAATGAGTTTTTAGTAAAAAATTCATTTTTTACAAATTTTTTTATGTGAAAAAGGGTCAAATTTCGCAAAATTTGATAAAATATTTTATAAATCATGAAAAAATTCAAAATTAGCTAAAAGATCATTTCAGTATAATGAGAGAGTTGTACTAGTACTTTAATAGTATGCACCATAGTACTTTAATAGTATGAAAAATTTCAAACATGTACATATAACAGATTTTGAGAAAAGGTACATCGAAAACAGCCAATTTAACATTATCAGTATAGAGAAAGAGATTTTTACAAGTGTTCTTAAAAAACAATCAGTTCGTTGTAGAATGACACATTATGCTGTCTTCATGTAGTACTAAAAAAGGAAACTCAAATTCTAGATGCATGCTTGCAACCACGAAACCGAGTACAGGAGCGTATATAGACCTTTCTTATGGGGGAAAGAGAGGATTACACTCTAAAAAACTCGTAGACAAAAGCACCAAGGGGTAATCTCTATGGCAGAGATTCTCGAACTTGTTTTGTCTCATAGACCTCTTGGCATGATTTTTGGTTTGGGGTAGACTCCTACTTATATCTAGTGGCCGCGGTAGCCGAGTGGTATGGGTATCGGACCGTGGCTTGCTTTGTCACAGGTTCGAGCGCAGTACCACTAAAGACCCGCCGTGTAGGGCAGCGATGCACGTTAAATCTATCGAGAGCTGAAACGTCCTCCCGTTGGTGTGGTGTGGTAGTTAGGAGAGGGGGTGCCAGCTCAGGTGTCGTCCACGTCACTTGACCATGGTTCAAAATTACGTGGTCCGTCGCCAAAAGCCCTCGTGTAGCTGAACAGTGCGACGTTAATATTCAATCAATCAACCTACTTATATCTAATATTGAAATTTTACAAACTTATCAACTTGAATGTCTTTTTGGCAGCTGTTACAGAGCTACTTACTTTAAAAGATTTAAATTTCCGACTGTAGTAAAGTATAGTGTATAAAACTTAAAAAACACATGTTAATTAAAATTAAATTTAATTAATGTATAAAATAAGTGTAACATAAAAAAGCTAGGCAACAAACAAATGCTTTTAATGGGAAGGATTAATCCAGGGTTTCAATAACAAATTCTCAACATTTGGCGTCTTTCAATCTAGTCAGACTAAACCCTAAATCTCATCTGTTAGTGTAGTGCCCAGTCTATTTTCTTTTTCTTTCTTTTTGTTTTGGAGTTTGGCAAACACGCTGAAACTCCTTCTCGCTAGGAAAAGCAATCAAAAAATTTCTCAAGATATTCCACAATTCGGGATAAATAGCAGGGATATCTTTTTAAAGTAAAAAATACTGACATCAGTTTCAAAACTGTACTTCAATATTTTCGTTAGTGCCTATTCCGATCAGTTCCTCTTGTATTCTAACATTCTTTTTTCAATGAGATCATATGAATTCATTGCCTATTGTGGTATCACCATAGTCAAAGCATTCTCAAATCTAATTTCAAAATTTGAATAAAGGGCATTTAAATGTTGAACGTAGGTTAAAACGTCATTTTCTTGGCAGATTGTCTGTGACAAATTGAAAAACAGGGAAAATTCGTGAAGTACAAGATTACACTATATTGGGTTAATTCTGGCCGGAAACGTTAAAAATGCTGGTCCTTGTTTTAATAAAATTTATGCTGTTGCCTTGGAACTGAAAATTAATCTCATTAAATTTTCAATAAATATGCCTGTTAAACAAGTAAATCTAGTTCCCCCTTGATTAAATTTTCTTTTAGAATTAAAGTCATGTTGTTGTTACTAATGCCACCTGTCTGACGTAGTCAGACCAAGGCCCACGATATTCATCCTGACAAGGGGCTAGATGTACCCCTGTTGTTGGCCGTAGCTTTGAGCACCATACAGGGAACAGTAAGATTTAGCTCGGTTCCACCCCAGTTTTGAGGAAGAACACCCTGGGAGGGTCAGGGGCCTCCCACTTTTCTTCCCCTTCTACCAACCTCACGAGAAGACTTGCAGCTCGACGGCTATTTAGAGTACCTCCATGTCACGAAGGTACTATACTTGTGCAAACATCCATGTCTTTTCCGGGATTCGAACCCAGGCCCTACGGCACAGCAGTCAGAGTCGCTAACAACTATACCGGATGGGCGACGGAATTAAAGTCATGATCTGGTTTAATGAGAACCGTCATCGTTGACCCCATTTATAACCTCATAGATCCCCAAATTTTTTCCGCTTACGTGGACCCCTTGTCGGCTATCATATACCCTTTGGGGTCCATATAGACCACTTTTAGAATCACTGCTCTATGGTAAAAGTTAAAAAGCTGTTGGTCCATGTAGCTTGCACTCCTAACCCCACCCCGCTGTTGTACGCAAATGATCGAGTGGTCATAGTCATTATTCATGGCCGACTTAATATTTGTTGAATCATGAGTTTGAGTCATTTTGCCGCTAAATATCCGTAGTGCTGAGGGGCTGATGCTCGTTAAATCTAAGGCTGGAAGTCTTCTCATTGGCGTGGTGTGGAACGTTGTAGAGGATAATGTCATCTCAGGTGTAGTCCTCGTCACTTGAGAGTGGTTCAAAATTAAAAGGTCCGTCCCCAACAGCCCTTGTGTAGCAACTGAGTGCGAAATTAAAAATCAGTCAATATGCCTAAAAAAATGTATTAAGAGTTTGGTTCGGGACTCCAGGTTTACAAATTTAGGCACAAAAATATTAAGTATTTAAAAAAAAACAGTCCTATATATATTAGAATCAAATCAAAGAAATCTTAAAGCATTATTGTATTAAAATACGTTCTATATATATTTCTAAAATGCATACACTAATGATCTGTTTTGTTTCATGAAAAAAAAAAACTTTTAAAGCGATCTTTTATTATTTGTCACGTTGTATTAAGATTACATCTTTCTCTCAGATGCAGACCTTTTTTGAGTGACAGGAACAAATTAACTCTCATTTCCGAATTTACTATCAGTAAGTCATCAACTTCCTCTTTATTTTCGAATTGACGGTTGACAGAGCGCATTGCAGAGAGAATACCAGTAGAGGTCACATTACGTCGCTGCTTAACTACATTTTCTCACAGCTTAACCAAACATTAATTAGCTTTTTCGTATAGATTCTTGCATTCTTCGACTGAAAGCTTCTTAAAAAGGAGTGAAGCCAAAATGCTACCTTACTTCAAACGGAAGTTTCTGCGATTACTTTGCTTACGCGTGAATGTTTTGTAAATAGATCCGCTACAGGACTATGAGCTTTGTTGATTATGACTTGCATGTGTTTATAGATTACAAAGTGGCATTGAGTTTTATTAGATAAATCATGTTTTTGTGCCAGTTATTTAGATGCAACTACTAAATATAAGGTAAGAAATGTTTTTATTCGACTTGGCATTTTTAAAATGGATCAATGTGTTGGGATTATTTTTTTATAAAGATATGAATTCATTGTGAAGTTGTTGAAAGAATATAAATAGTATAAGGATTTAAAAATTATTCATTTACCAACAGATAATTTAAATCTTTGTTTGATCTGATAGCCCGTAATTTAAGGTGATGGACAAAGTAAAGAACATTGTAAAGTATTTCGCAAAAGCGTATAAAACAATATTTTTTTATATTTGGTTGAATTGGAAAAAAGATAAAAAAAATTGTGTTAAGAATACTATTATAATACTAAATAATTGAAATGGATTTTTTTTTGCCCAAAAATAATTACCTATTTTCAAAACATTCTCCTTTTATGAAAAATGCTTCGATAATATTTTGCCTCTATATAACTTTCAACACCGAGTTTGATTCAGAGTTGAACTCAATTGTTAAAATTTTTCTACTCTAAAAAGTATTAAAATATGTATATAAATCTATTTCTTATTTATGTATTTTAAAATTTCCAGTTCAACCTTTGTACATTAGCTATATATGAGCGAAATATTATTACAGACGCAATTTTCATAAAAGGAAAATGTCATTTTTTTTTCAAGTTTTGTGCCAAAAAAATTGCATTTAAACATTTTTTTCTTTTAATAATATTTTTAAAACAATTTTATGCGTATCTTCTAATTCAACTGATGTCAAGAGAAGATCATTCATTTATACAATTTTTCAAAATCATGTTTCCGAACGTAGTCACTGTGAGATATTGAAGAAACAAAAAAATCTATATGCGTTTACTTCTATTTATACTCTATTCCTTCATAATTGGATTAATAAAATATAGTCATGTCCAAAATTAAGGTCATGAACACGTTTTTCGTCACAATTTTAAAATACCTCCACTAAAATTGATAGAATCTGTATGAATGAATCTATGAATGAATCTGAAGATTGGGTTATCAACCTTCAGTTTAAGAAAAGCTGTTTTTAACGTGAATTTTTGCAGAATAACTGGATTGAGACCGATCAAGCATCTGGGAATTTTGCGTTCAATTTTGTGAATGTTACACTAAAACGAACAAAGCTGGTTTGTTCCCGGTGAGAATGATTTCTCTTAATCGTTTAGATCAGTGCTTCTCAAACTTTCATTACTCGCGACCCAATATTCAATCGTCCTTTTCATCACACCCCCTTCCATACAATAACATTGCATTGAATTCAATAATACTATACTTTTACACTAAAGCTACAGTTGTGTGTTACGACTTTAGCTTCTTATGTGCCACAGACGTATATAAACGTCTCGTTCCGCCAAAGCATTGATCTTCTGGACGTATATATACTTTCCGAAGTACGCTCTTTTCTGTGCACTTCTATCCATAAAATTATTCCTAAGGCTTTGGAACACAATAAAAGGACCTTGACAGTCTTTGTAAAGGATTTACTTTATTTCAGAGGATTTTGATTATTTATTCCTTTTCTCCCCCCAAAAAAAATATCAAAATACGCGCGTCTACGTGGAAAACCCTGGCATTGGGGACCAAGCCATGTAACTTTTAATCGGCAGTTAAGGAATTAATTATAAACCGTACAAATTATCAAGATAAGCGTTAATACAAGCCCATGGGGTCACTGGTAATTATCAAATTTGTTCTTAACTTAGTATTGTTAAATTAATCATAAAATACATTGTACAGTACAGATACTTTTATAAGTGTATCATATCAGTGTAAATGTGTATTTTATATTTTATTATGTCAGGAAGTATTTTGTTTGCTTACTTTCAGTAAATTAAAATGTTTTGAATAATCTTTAGTTTTCAACTTTTCAATATGCTCGCGCCCCCTTGTAGAGTTATCACGCCCCTCAAGGGGGCGCGCCCTACAGTTTGAGAAACTCTGGTTTACATGATTTCTTGAGATGGAGAGCCGTTGGCAGGCTTAAAGCTGGCCAGTCTGAAGCGGAGGGGGCTCGATGGTTACAAGTGGCCCGAAAGTTGCCTTCCGGTTATGGAATCCCTTCCAAACAAGTGGTACTGTCACCAGGAGAGTCGACCAAGGTCACCCCAGAGCATCGACTTCTGCACAGGAACTCTACCTTGCATTAAACGAAGGACGATGTAGACCGAGAACAGCTCCTCAGCTTGCTCGTGACTTTGCTGCTGTGTCTGGAAGAAGAATTTATCGGAAAATAGTCTACAACCGTCTTGCAGAGATTGACCTTTAAGCTCGGAGTCCTGTCTAGTGTACACCTTTGACTGCATCCAGCGGGAATGGCAGGTTTTTGTGAAGCTGAAAATAACAGTCGTGGACACCATAAGAATGGGCACGTTCTTTTCAGTGATGAGTCTAAATGTACCCGACAAAGTGAATCTCGTCGAGCCTTCGCCTGAAAAGAAAATGAAGCTCGCTTTCATCTCTCCTACGTAACAAAAATCGACACATTTGGTGGCAAAAGAATCCTTGTGTGTGGTGGCATAATGTTGGACAGTCGTACACCACTGTACGCTTTGGATGCGAGTACTTCCAACTCACAGCGCGAAATAGATGAGATCCTGGAAGCCTGTGTGAGGTTGTTCTGGATTCTATGGGCCCAGATTACATTTTTGCGGACGATAATGCGCTGCCGCTCTTGGGTCACATCATTGAAGAACTTCATGAAGGATGGGATATTCGTCGTATATAGATTAACTCTCTAGAGGTCTCCAGATCACAATTCTCTTGAATAGGTTTGGGATGGTCTAGGAAAAGCCATTTCTTAGTATAGCTCCTCTCCCAAGAGCCCCAGAAATTAAAAGTCCCGCTTTTGGAAAAATGGGCTTCGTTGCCATAGATACATATTGACAATCTCAAACAGTTTGGCAGCTCGTTTTGAGGCTTGTAAGGTTGTTCATAGTGGCTCCACTGCTTATGAGACAAACTTTTCCCGTGATAAATGCCTTATCTTTGATTCATGATTCCACAATTTTTTTATATGCCCCTCTTGCCCCTCGCAATTAAAAACGTTTCTATATTGTTTTGTTGCTATATTCTTTCTGACATTATAATATGTCTTTGTGCCAAATTTCGTACCAACGCAGTAAATAGTCCATCAGTTTTCGCAGATTTTATGTTTGTGACCTTAATTTTGAAAATGAGAGTAAATAGGTATTTCCCCATAATTTTAAAGAGATCTGCGTGATTTTTTCTTCCACTTTCAGAATACTAAAATTTTTTGTATTATGTATACAATTTGAACGTTCAGAATACGTTTTCTTCACTTTGTTAAATTTAATGATTTTTTTTACTCTGTTCTGAAGAACAGAGTGTTTAAAATGCATGTGCCCTCGTTACAGCGCTTATCTTTAGCTGACATATACTTTATCTTTATTATTTCTCAAATACTTTGCTCGTTTGATTTTTATCATTGGTTGCTTTAAATTACCAGAAAAATTACAGGTTTCTTATATAATAATTACTTGTCGTGATTTATTATTTAATGTACACGCACTTTTAATTCTTATTTTCCTTTTTTTTATTTTGTATAAATTTATGTATCGTATGTCACAGCATAATTATTTTTTATATGCTACAACTTTGCGATCGGACCGGCTGGGTGGCGTGGCTGGTTTGTCGTTATGTCTTCTGCACCTAAGGTTGCAGGTTCGACCCCTGTCCAAATCATTGGATTTTCATGATGTAGAAAATCGACAGCGGTCATGTTGTAGTATTCATACGGCATGTAAAAGATCCCTAGAGTGTCTGTTTGACTCAGGTGCTCTCGGGAAAAATTAAATCCTAGTACAGGTTTGCATCGCCAGAGCTCAGGTGCCTCCCTCTGGGGAGGAAACTGGGCGTCAAAATTACTTGTGACGATTGGTAACCGCCTATAGGGTGCCGCACTAAAAAGAGCTACCAGCTTCCGGGGAATGTAATACCAATCCGCAGCCCATTATAAATAAAAAAAAACTTTGCGATCGAAAAATCTAATTTAGCTACCTTTAATTTATGTGTTTTTAAAAACTAAACTATGAACTTGTAATGGTTCTTTTTAAAATTTTTATTACTATCTTAGCTGCAAACATGGACCGTGGGTAGCCTAGTGGTCAGAGCATCGGACTTCAGACCAGGAAGGCCTGGGTTCGATGTTCGATGATACCAAATACCCTCCGAATGCACACGGAGTACGTGCTCGCTAAACAGTGGGTCCTAAAGTCCTGTGGGCTGAATCACAAGTGCAGGGGACTGGAGAATATTTTCCTCCCCTCCAGTTCCATACCTAAATTGTGGGGGTGGAGATAGGGGTGTCGTCATCTATAGAGTAAAAAGTCCAGCCTGTCTCAGGCTCTGGCAACTTTCATTCCTCCCCTCCGGGAAGAACACGACAACAGAAACAACAGTTGTTAACATATTTCCAACCTTTATTTTAAAAGAAAAACTTGCATAAAAAATGTTAAATATTTTCGTTGTGGAATGTATAGACAGTAAACGTTCTGCGTATTTGAAAACGACATTGCATGATGTGGTGTGGAAATTAAGACAATGAAATTCCTACTTAATTTTCATTTTATTGTGGGAATTTAAACCAGGCACAATAGCTCAAATGTGAAACACTTGTGTGAATGTTAAAAATCAAATGTGAAGTAAGAAATTTGGAAATTAGAATTACAGCAGTTTTTAGGAAAATGCGTTAAGTGTTTTCTCCCTTAAAACATGAATTTAAGAGGGGGAGTTCAAATTAAGATGCAGCTTGACCTTAAAATATTTTCCCGCAGCAGCCTAGATACGAGTCATGGATACGAGTTCGTGGCCGGCGTGTCCTGAATTCGCGTCGGGGTGTCTCTCAAAACCCACCATGTAGAAGAGCTGATGCACGTTAAATCTGTCTAGAGTCAAAGTTGCATGATGTGGTAATTTGAAAAGGGGGTGCCAGTTCACGGGTGTTGCCCTCGTCATTTCAGCTTGGTTCAAAATTACATGGCACGCCCCTTAGGCAATGCTCTCGTGTCACTTTGTAGTGCAACGTTAGCAAACTCTGACTTCAAAATATTTGCTATTCAAGTAATTATGTTATTTTACATTACAGGCCTAAAATGATTTATTTTCCTTTCTTTAGTCTCTGTATTTGTATTATTGATTCTATTTTCATTCGCATATATATATTTAATATCGTTTGGATTAATGAAACAAAATATGTAAGAAAACAGTTAAATAAAGTTTTAGAACTCTTCAAAGTATGTTTTTATGAAAAAATTACGAACGTCGAGAAATCTTTGAAAGAGAATGATTTCGATGCTTGATTGAACAACCTTGTAAAGGGTGCTTTTTTAGAGGTATAGAACTTTAAATTGCAATAAAACAACGATGTATTATTCGATTGACATGAATTGTTTTTTATTCGAAAGATAATCTTGTGGCATTACATTTTAAATATGATTTCTAGCATATGACTGCCACGGCTGGCTCGTATGTAGTCCAATCTGGACGTCCAATTTTCGATGACTTTTTCCAACATTTGTGGCCGTATATCGGCAATAACACGGCGAATGTTGTCTTCCAAATGGTCAAGCGTTTGTGGCTTATCCGCATAGACCAATGACTTTACATAGCCCCACAGAAAATAGTCTAGCGGTGTTAAATCACAAGATCTTGGAGGCCAATTCACAGGTCCAAAACGTGAAATGAGGCGGTCACCAAACGTGTCTTTCAATAAATCGATTGTGGCACGAGCTGTGTGACATGTTGCGCCGTCTTGTTGGAACCACAGCTCCTGGACATCATGATTGTTCAATTCAGGAATGAAAAAGTTAGTAATCATGGCTCTATACCTACTCATCGTTTTTGAAGAAGTACGGACCAATGATTCCACCAGCCCATAAAGCGCACCAAACAGTCAGTTTTTCTAGATGTAACGGTGTTTCGACATACACTTGTGGATTAGCTTCACTCCAAATGCGGCAGTTTTGTTTGTTGACGTAGCCATTCACAGAAGGGCGCTTCATCGCTAAACAAAATTCGCTTATGAAAATCGGGAAACGGCAATCTCGTTTTGGGCCCATTCGACGAATCTACGCCTTGTTTGATGATCGTTTTGATGAATTGCCAAACCACAAACTGAGAATAAATCACTTGACAGCTGTTGAATCGGTCGCCATCTTGGAAAGTAATGCCAACTTAAACTTCTATACCTGGAAAAAAATACTCTTTATTATTTGTAGTTCTCAGGTATAGGTATGACATCTATATATATATACATTGTGTTAAAATAAATGCATATGGCTACATTTTTTTTATCATCCCATGTAAAATTCATCGACATATGTCAGTGCTTCTCAAACTTTCAATGTTTGTGACCCAATTTTCAGACATAATTTTCATCGCACCCCCTCCGTTTAATAACAATGTATTAAAAACAATAATAATGTACTATAATGCTATGACTTGAATAATATGACTTTAATTATAAATCATACAAATTATAAAGATAGGTATTACATAGGAACAAGAGTCCACATTGTGCAGTATTGTGCATTTACGAGTATTTTATATCAGTGTAAATATATCAGAATGTATTTTGTTTTGCTTCTTTTTCAGTAAATTAATTTTTTTTAAATATTTTATTTTCGACCTTTTGATATGCTCGCGCTCTCCACAGTTTGAGAAACGCTGGCTCATGTAACAAAATAAAATACATTTTACTGAGCTAGTAGGGTTTATTTATCGTGTAAAAGAACACTGGAATATTGCTTATCGTACTGACGACTACATTTTAATAAGATGACGCTTTGAATGCTGCGGTTTGGTTTCGCTTTTGCTTCTTGGAAAATAAATACATAATTATTGATAAGAGTATTGTGTGTTTGTTTTAGTAAGTACTTAGTTGCAATATGTTTAGCAATCTTCGAATAGATTGACGTTTCAAATCATACTTAATATGGAGGAAAGTAATGCTGATTTTATGTTTACTAGAGAGGTATTTGATAAGCGCTTTCTCTCTTTGTCATACTCTTTCTATGTGTGTGCCATTCACTCTTTTTCCCTCTCCTTCTTTGTTTCTCCCTCTCTTTTTCCCTTATCGTCTTTCTCTCTCTTTTGTCTTTCTTCTTTTTCTATCTCCCTCCCCCTTTAACACGCTTTTATAAGTTTCCCTTGTATGTAACGGAATCTTTGAACTCAATTTTTACCTACTTTAAAAGGTCAAATTAATTAAAAAGTTTGTACACTTGTCAAAGACCCATGACAATACAATAATTTTTAAATTTTGTTCCGATATAGCAATTAGTTAAAAAGTTATTAATTAAAAACGTTAAAATGTGCGAAAAGTTTGCCCCTGTATGCAGTTTATTCCGCCAATACACACACACACACACACACACACAAACGGGAAAGATTTTCGACATTTTTCTCGTTTTTAAAACTGCAATCCTATTTTCCGTATCAAAATCAGACAAAAAATAATTCCCGAATTGGAAAGATCGTTTATTTCGCCATGATACGATATAATATTTTTTTACAAAGTAGCAATATCTTGTATTTTTTCGATTTTTTTCTAAAATGATTCAATCTTGGTGCGTTTTTATGAAAAGAATTTTTCAATCGTTCTTAATGAATTTTTTTATCGTTGTTATTAACTAAAATTCTACACTAAAAAAAATTAATACTCGGTGATCAGTGATTTAAAAAATGAAATACTAAAAACTTTGTCTTTTCTACAATTTTTCAAAAAGTACTCAATATTCTAATTAAACATTTAACAACGTCTTCATTTAAAAATATAATCACACGAAAAACCCTTATCATCCGTAATCTGTCCAGAGATTGAAAAATTTGCTTAAAAATTACAGATTTTAAAAAAGTCTTTTTTTTTTCGTCTAATAAACTTTTTTCGATGCGGTATTTCATACAATTATTTCCTTGCAAATTTTGTTTAAAAATTACCTTTGTTTCCTATCGATGTGTGAAGTTTGAAAGCATTAACTTAAAAATCATACTCTTAAAAAGGAATTTAAAACTCCACGGAAAGCTTCGTTTCGCAAAGTTCACCTCTATTCAATTCGCTTAAGCTAATTTGAAGAGCAAGTCTAATTTCAGCAACCACATTATTGCGGCTCCAATTATCAAAGTCAAGGATAAATTCATCAATGAATAAATGATAGTTTAAAAAACTAAAAAAAACACTCTCTTATTGTAGATCAAACTAAGAAATGTAATATATATATAAGTTCTAGTTTAAAAAAACAACTAAAAAACACGCTTTCATAGTGAATCGAACTAAAAAGTAAAAAAAAAAAATTCTTAATATAAGAATAAAATGATTAAAACGAGAAAATGAATGCCATTGGGGTAAAAGCGTGGGGTGCTCGATATCAGTTGCTATAATTTCTTACTAATTCCATTCCGAAATGCAGAGTGAGTGTAAAAATGTAGTACAAAAGCACCCCACACTTTACTTTTTTATTTTTTAGTTCGATCAACTATAAAAGCGCGTTTTTTATTTTTTTTAAACTATAATTTATTCTCTCGTTCTCTTTTCTTTGTCCCATTATCTATTTTTTTCTCACTCTTTGTTTCCTTTCTTTCTCTCTTTCAATCTCTCTATTTTACCTTTCCCCCTTACATTCTCTCTTTTCTTTCTCCCACCTTTTCTTTTTCTCTCTTTCTGTTTTCTTGCTCTCTCCCCAATCTCTCTATTTTATCTTTTTCTCTATCTTCTGTTCTTTTTCCTCTCTCATTCTCTTTTCACTTCTTTCTCTTTCTGTTTTCTTTATTTCTCTCACTCCCCAATCTCTCTTTTTTATCTTTTTTTCTCTCTCTCTTCGATTCTTTCTTCGCATTATCTTTTTTCCCTCTTAAGGTGCTATTCCTTTGTCTATAATATCTCTTTCCCTTGTTATGCAGGAGCATTTTGGCTTTTTTTTGTGTTACAAAATTCAAGGTTAATTCCTTTATTGTTTTCTAAATCGACAAAACTGATTAATACAAAACTTAAGCTGAATAAATAGGGTCTTGTTTAATTAATACTTATCCTGTTCTATATATAATTCTATGAAACTGAGTTTCGAAGACTTACACGTTGCGGAAGCTAGCAGATTGTAGCTCAGCTCAGATATCCTCTTCGCCACTTAACTATAGCTCAGTATTATAAAAACCAACCTCAACAACATTCATGAAATACCTAATCTGATGTGAATTCCAAATCAAATCCTTTCAAGTTCAACAAACTAAACATGATTTTACTATATTGGAATGTAAATAATTGAGGTAAATATAATTAAAATATAAATACCTAAATTAATGATCAAAAACAAAATAACATTAAATAAAATAATGGATATTTTATGAAAATAAGCTTTTTGGCGCCATATATAGAATTGACTTTTAATGGGAACTTGAATTGGAATTCATAATGCATTTGAAAAATATTTAAATTCAAAATTTGCCATCTCCCTTTTTTAACGTTGTTGTCTACCACTAATATTTATAATGTTTGCTAAATATTTCTTTTAAAGCTTTTTCAAACATTTTAAAAGCAATTACAAGAAATGTTATTAAATTCATATATAAAATTCGATCATTATTCTCAAAGATGAAAAGTTTTTCCCTCACAAAAGTTCAACTTTCTCATTAACATTATCAATTAATGTTAATTGCAATTAACATTAGTATTTTATATAGCATGCAAAATCAAAATATTTTCAATTGCGAATAGTCCTAGAATCAAAATAAAAGCAGTTTCAGAATGTTGAAATTCCAAACGCGTTATATTCTAATCGAATTTTTATTTTTTCGGGAATTATATAATTGTAACCCAATGGTTGAAAATACTTGAGTTATAGGATAGCTGAAATATACAGTGAACATACATATTCGCTATATACAGATTGGTGTGTTCACTTCATATTTCATCTTCAGCGACCAAAGAGAAAAAGCATCCCAAAGAAGTCTCATTTATCAGTTTAATGCGAAATTGAATTTGTTCCTCTTCGCCGGAAGTCGGCAAGGTAGGACTCCACAGGAAATGACGTTTGCTAGAGAGGAAGAAAGTTGCTCTATCGATAGTTCTTCACTAGAGACTTTCTGTCTGACAATTTTCCTGAAGGCATTAATTTCGTATTGTTGACATTTTTATGTAAATACATCTACCACTCTATTTGTTTACATGGACCCTTTTTCCGGTGGTAAATTATAATAATATTTACTTGGTAGCAAATAGGGAAATATATTACTGCACTTAGTTTTCTTATCAATATATTATGTCGATAAGAAGACTTATCATTCAGCATTCCAACAGTTATTTGAACTATTTTAGTTATTGTTTAAATATCAGAGTGAAAAATTGCCGCTTTCTGTGAAAGCTTTTAAGATATAATAGAAGTTATCAATTTTTTTCACAGGACTTCTTGGAAGGTTATATAAACTAAAAGTTTTTAGTAGTAGTTAAGTCATTAGTTCGAGAATAATATCGCTGAAGACCCGCCGTGTACGCCGTGAAGCGATGTACGTTAAATATGTCGGGTGCTTAAACATCCTCCCGGAAGTGTGGAAGTTAGGAGAGGGGGATGCCAGCTCAAGTGTCTTTATCATCACTTGACCATGGTTCGAAATTACGAGGTCCGTCACACAAAGCCCTGGAGTAACTGAATAATGCCACGTTAATATTCACTAAATCACTCACTCTGAACTATATATATCATTGCCTTCGATCAGGTTCTTGGACTAATTTTATATGATTAAATTCAAATGAACCTATGTTGGATAACTGTTATAAAAATGTTAGAAAAAGACAGATGTGTGACGAATCTGTACGGAACCTTTCCACTAATATTCTTAGGCGTCTTTTGGGGATTATAAATTCGCGTATATTTCCAATCAACTCTAAGAGGAGAACGGGATATGCAAAGTAGATAGAGTATTTAAGTAGAGCGTTGTAAGTTAACGAGGATGAAGGCTATTGATCCAGCAGCAGTAGAGTCAAGGTTTAGAGGATTCAATTGGAATACGATAGTGAAACATTGCTGCTAGTACTCTACGAAGGAATCTTAGGAAGTTAATATAACTGTGAAGATATCATACCAGGTGATATATTCTGGTTTAATACCGCTTACCACAAGCGTTAGTTTAATACAATTAGTTTAAGTTAATGAAAGCTAATAATTCGAGTTGCGTGTATTCCTCGGACCTCCTATTCCGGTAAATCCTTTTGGTATTGAGCGTAGTTATTGATTAATTTCATATTTCGCAATTTAAGTTAATATTAAAGGTAAATCCCTTTTGTTTGACGTGGACATATAGATATTATATGACTTTAGAGTTTTTGACATTTGAATCAATTGAATAAATATAAGTTATTATTATACAAATGGCTTCTGGTCATTCAGGGTGGAACCCCCGGGGGTTCCCACAGATGTATAAAAATAAATTTTGAAGTAACTAACATATTCTACGAATTAATGTTCTCTGCATAATTTTGTTTAAATATTTAAGATAATTGAAAAATATTTTCTTAAAAATACTTGCAATTCCATAAAGGTAGATGGCTTACACTTACCCAAAACCCTTCAAAGAAATAAATGCCTTTTTTATGAAAATAAAAACAGGTATTGAACCCGATTTCAACTGTCAATGATTCATAAGTGGTTGATATAAAGAGTGTTTTTTTCCAGGTATAAGTTGGCATTACTTTCCAAGATGGCGACCGATTCAACAGCTGTCAAGTGATTTATTCTCAGTTTGGTTTGGCAATTCAACAAAACGATCATCAAGCAAGGCGTAGATTCGTCGAATGGGCCCAAAACGAGATTGCCGTTGTTCCCGATTTTCATAAGCGAATTTTGTTTAGCGATGAAGCGCACTTCTGGTTGAATGGCTACGTCAACAAACAAAACTGCCGCATTTGGAGTGCAGCTAATCCACAAGTGTATGTCGAAACTCCGTTACATCCAGGTGTGGTGTGGTAGTTAAAACTGCCAGCTGTGTTCCACGTCACTTGACCATGGTTCTAAATTACGTGGTCCGTCGCCAAAAGCCCTCGTGTAGCTGAACAGTGCGACGTTAATATTCAATCAATCAATCAAACACCGTTACATCCAGAAAAAACTGTTTGGTGCTCTTTATGGGCTAATCATTGGTCCGTACTTCTTCAAAAACGATGAAGGCCACAGCGTTACAGTCAATGGTGATCGGTATAGAGCCCTGATTACTAACTTTTTCATTCCTGAATTGAACAATCATGATGCCCAGGAGCTGTGGTTCCAACAAGACGGCGCAACATGTCACACAGCTCGTGCCACAATGGATTTATTGAAAGACACGTTTGGTGACCGCCTAATTTCACGTTTTGGACCTGTGAATTGGCCTCCAAGATCTTGTGATTTAACACCGCTAGACTATTTTCTGTGGGGCTATGTAAAGTCATTGGTCTATGCGGATAAGCCACAAACGCGTGACCATTTGGAAAACAACATTCGCCGTGTTATTGCCGATATACGGCCGCAAATGTTGGAAAAAGTCATCGAAAATTGGGCGTCCAGATTGGACTACATCCGAGCCAGCCGTGGCAGTCCTATGCCAGAAATCATATTTAAAATGTAATGCCACAAGATTATCTTTCGAATTAAAAAAATTCATGTCAATCGAATAATACATCGTTGTTTTATTGCAATTTAAAGTTCTATACCTCTAAAAAAACACCCTTTACAAAACAACGGTCTATGAAGTGATCGGAACACAATGTAGAAGAAACAGATGGTTGACAATCAAACAAAGATGGTCAGCATCAAAACAAACTTCACGATTTTAGCGGATGGAGTAGAAGCTTAAAAATCAGAAGGTCGAATGTTGTCTCTCAAATTCCTTTTCTTTTATATTAGATGTTACTCAACGTTAGATTGGACTGGATTTCAAATTCTATCCTTTCTGCACTTTTCTTTTTCAAGGTCTTCTCTTTAGATTGCTGTTGTGTTGTTGTTGCTAATGCCATTTGCCTGACTTTGTCATATCGAGCCCCCCGAAATTCATCAAGGCAAGGGGCCAGATGTACGCCTGTCTTTGGCCTTAGCTTTGAGCACCATACAGGTGACAGTACGATTTATCTCGGGTTTTTCTTTAGATAATTACACTTCGAGACTCCAGGTATCCTAAGGATCTTTTACCTCTTTTTGGTGTTGTTATTTCTTAGCCCACTTGATCGAAAGAAACATCTAGATCAGTGGTGTCCAACACGCGGCCCACCAATACGTAAGATGCGGCCCACAGACTCGTTTTAAAAAAATTAAATATTAGGTTTTTAAAGTTTGTTCATTTTGAAATTTATTTGAGGGGAAATTTATACATATATATAAATCTACAATGTATTTTCTTATTACCTGTTCTTGTTTTAAAATAAATCCTTTTTGATAATAGAAATGTCCTTTAGATTAAAATGGATTTATATTTTATTAAACAGTTACATTTGATTTTACTATAATAAATTACTTTTTTTAAAAAATTCCGAATTGTATTATGCATATCCTTTACTGTGGATGGTACATGATTCTTTGTGAGTGCGACTTTCATTTCTTCTCCTTTTCTGTTGGAGTGCCCAAAAAGCAAGAGGCAGTCAGAGATGTTTTATAAAGTTTAAAAAAATATTCTGGACAGTTAAGGTAAAGGGCAATGTATACTTAATCGTTTGCGAAAGACAGCACAATCAAATTTCAACAATGAGTAGCGAAGAACACCGTAATTTTCAAGAAAATGGCAACTCTGTAATATTTTAAACATTATTTCATCATTCATTATTGTATTATATAAACATTATATAATTATCTATGTCTGTATACATGAAAAATAATGAAAACAATAGTAATAATGTTTTAAATTTTCACTCAAATAAATGTTGTTTTTTTTTAAATCTGATATAAAGGTACATATTTTTATGTGCAGCCCTCGAGACTATAATATTTTTCCAAAGTGGCCCGCATGGTCATTTGGGTTGGACATCCCTGATCGAGATCAAGCCCATGAACACGGGCGTTTTTAAACAATGAAGAACTGTAGCAGGGCTTGGCTCTTATGGCAACCAATACAAGTCATGATGTGGGCAGGAGCGGCTTGGGTTACATTGCAATTTTGACAGGGATGTTAGACTTTAAGAACCGCCACATGCCGTTGAGATAGAGTATGACCACTGCGAAGCCTAGCAAGAGTAGTTCATCTCGCCTACTGCCTGCCCCAAGCAAAGTAGTACCAGGATGGTTTCTATCATACCACTCATATACGGGGACCTTCCAAGAGGAACTGATATCTTGTTTGACCCAGGTAACAATTTTTGAAAAAGTTGGGCAGCCACCAAGTGTGGAACCTTCATGGCTGTCCTAACGGGCCAAATCATCTGCAATCTCATTCCCTCAGACACTCACGTGCGACAGTACCCAATAAAAGTATTTGGTAAATATAGGTGTCACGCTTTCAAGGTACCCTAGTGATATTTTCCTATTTTTGACCCACTTCCATGGCAACCAATAATTATCTGTCTTTTTTTCTTTACCTGATGTTTGTAGCAGCGGTACCCAATGGTTATAGTCACGAATTCGTGAACAACAAGTCGTGCGTTGGTGTCCTGGTGAAACTGAAGCCTCGCCGTGTAAATGGGTAGATTCATGTAATATATATTGCGGCTTTGTATCCTCTCGTTGTCATGGTGTGGTATTTTTGAGAGGGGTACCAGTTTAGGTATCGTCCTTGTCACTTGACCGAGGTTCAAATTTACGAGGTCCGTCGTCAAAAGCCTCGCGTTGCTTTTATTGTGTGACGTTAATAAGCATTCACTTACTTTACATGATATTAAGGTCGCTTGTGTTTTTAACAATTGTTCATGCTGTGACGTTTGAGAAAATTAACGATAGCGTGAGAGTTAGGTAATTAAATATTTGGTTTATTTACGCCACAGCTATTAATTACAGTTTTACATTTGTATTGAAGTTATTAATAATAATGAGTATTTCATTAGTGTTCAGAATATTTTATTTATGAGGGAGGAGACAACACAACCGTTCTCTTTGGTGTTCTTCCACGGAATCTCCCTCCACTCCATGGTCTTGGGATGGGGGCGGTTTCTTTCTGACCCCTCGAATTAACTCGGAGTCTCTTACTCGCATGTATCCAGCCGATGGGTTTTATCACGGTCATAGGTTGCCGGGGTGATATCAGATGACAAGACCCCGCAATATTTAGGGGTGCACGTGTGTATCCTATCTACAAAAAGAAGCCGATTTTTCAGCTGTGTGACTCGAAAACGTCAGAGTGCTATACTTCTATTTGTTAATAAGTAACAAGTGCATGCCGTAGTCTTGTTAAATATGAGCTTCTGATATATTTAGCGATGTATCAAAAATCATGTGCACTTTTCCACATTGCAATTTATTATTATTATTTTATTTATTACAGCTTATTTACTTCTCAGTTTCATTCTCTAATTTTTTATATATATAACAAGTAATATAAAAAAATAAGTCAATTCATACTTAGGCCAACAAAGAAAATTTATTTTAGTTACTTTTTATTAAATAGTTATAACTAATATAAATATGTATGTACATATTTTAGATTCATAATATTAAGTGACAAAATAGAAAGCGATTTTCCATTTTCCTTTCTATATTGGGTGTTGAACTATTTTTTGTTTGCTTGTAACTATTTATTCATTAGTTAAATTAAATTATTCTAATAGACTAGTATAGTAAAAAAGAAATCGCATTCTCAGAAATTAGGCCAACCCAGCAGAGATTCGAACCCACGTTCTTTGGATTAGAAGTTCAAAGTACTATCCATTGCGCTACGGGGACACAACGATCGATTTTCCTTTCTATATATGCTGTTGGACTATTATTTTTGTTTATTACTATTTATTCATTTTTTAATTTCATTAATGAATTAATATTTATAAAAACTATTTTAACATCAAGTGTCATTCACTACAAGTTTAAAGAAAGGTATTTAAACTTGAATGGATGAATAGAAAGTATTTTATGAACGAATGAAAATTTGAATAATATATATAGGGAAAGAGTGAACTAATAGTAGGAATTAAAAAGAGTAAAATTTTTATTCCCCGATAGTTTTAATTCAAAGCAACGAATCAAGACACTTTCCCATAAAATATGGAATATATTTCTGTATTTTCAATCTAGGGTCTAAAACTAATGGAGTCTTAAGTTCGCGAAAAAAACCAATTGATTATTACAAGTAAAATAAATGCTCTTAAACTTCTGTCAAATACTTTATCAAAGAACAATCAGTAATGGCAGTCAAGCGTATTCCTTTTTAAAAAAAAAAAAGTTAGCATATCCGGAAAAGAATCCTTAACTGGTGTTTTAAATATTAAAAACTGTTTTAGGGATGGAATCTAAAAATATCCTAAGGTTGTTTTCAAATACGTTTCAAAGCTAATTTTACGAAATGAAATCCGTATCCGAATAATGGAGAATTCTCAGTGTTTGTTAAATGCAAATAATTAAAGATAAATAATGTTTTTCTAGAGCAAATACATTTGATATTTTTGACTCGGGCGAGTTTTTCAGAACAAATCGTCAGATAAGCATTCAAGATAAATAAACAATTAGAAATGGATAACAGTCAGATTACGTAAGAAAATCGAACAATACATGATATACAAACAATACATGACAGGAAGCCTTTTTTTTATTATTAAAACACATACTTCTAACCCATCAGATTTTTAAATTTTAATTATTTTGTATAACAGTATGTTTTAGAAATACAGTTAAAGCTACATTTAGGGTTACAGAAAGCTACTTTCCTATACAGATTTTCGAGCTAAAATAACGATCAATTTTTAATGGATGTTATTGCATGTGAGATATAATTTGATTATCTGGCGTGGGTAATTCAATTTTTATAAGCAAGTAGCCGTTACCCACCCGCTTCACTGGGTATTTCACGATGTTGTATAAATATATATTTACATATATATAAATTATTGATATCTAGCATTAAAAATTCGATTGTATTGAAAAATATATTTAAAAGAAGGAAGATTCGATCTGGGTACCTTCCGTTCCGAACGCGAGTACTTTATCAACCACGCCAAAACGACCGTCATCGCGTGATGACTAGTATTAATTTATATAGATATCACACCACCACTTGGGGTCGATTTTCCCAAAACTATTTTGTTGTGGATCTCTACACCATGAAAGATATCTACTTACCAAATTTTAAGACTGTCCGTCAAATAGTTTAAAAACGGAAATTATTATCTATATCGCTCATCATGTCCCCGCAACGCCACTTGGGATTTGATTTTCACAAAACTCATTTTCTAGCGGATCTCTACTGTAAGAAAAAGGAATCCCACTTATACCAAATTTCAATACTGTACGTCTAATTGTTTAAAAATTGAAATAATTATGTACCACGCTTCTTTGGCCTTCGTAACGCCACTTGCAAGTCAATTTTCTCAATAACCAATTTTGTAGTGGATCTCTACTCTATGAAAGGAATCCTCTTACCAAATTTCAATATTGTACATTTAATAGTTTAAAAAGGGAAATAATTGTGTATAACTTCCCTTAAGCGCCCTGAACACCCCTTGGAGGTTGATTCTCGTAAAAATCATTTTGTAGGGGATCTCCACTTTATGAAAGGAATCTATCTGCGTACCAAGTTTCATTTTTATATATACAGATTTTCATGAACAAAATGAAACACTTGTTCTCGAAAATAAAATGAACATCAAACTAATTTCAATGTTTAAATTTTATTTTCCAAATATATATATATATATATATATATATATATAAAATATCATATATGTTTAAATTTTATTTTCCAAATATATATATATATATATATATATATATATATATAATATATTTTTTTGCATCATATGATGTAAAAATAATGTTATTATCGTTTTGACTGTTTTTAATTGTGAACATTCCATAAAAACATGTGTTTACGTGTGTGTGAAATGAATTCAAAATAACAACATACTTCCCTTTTTAATCGTCCAGGCTGAGATAGCCAAGTGGTCAAGAACTCGTAACTAGCATATCGCGGGCTCGATCCTTAATGTCACTGAAGATCCACTCTGTAAAGAGGTTGTTACACGTTAAATTAGTTGAGGATCAAAGCTCTCCCGTCTGTGTGGTGTGGTAGTTTGAAGAGGGGAGTACCAACTCGGGTATTCTCGTCATTTAATCGAGGTTCAAAATTACTAGTTTCGTCGCCAGTAACTCTCGTGTTGCTTTAGTGTCTAACATAACACTCACTCTTAACAGTTTATTTGAATGCTATTTCACATATTTATATGACAATAAATTGTAAATGAATTTCTCAGACATATAAAATCCTTTTTATGCGCTTTTATTAGCTTCACCTGTATGTAACGAAATATTTGAACTCGATTTTTACTCCTTTTAAAAGATCAGATTAATGCGAAATTTTGCACACTTGTCAAGGACCGATGACAATACAATAATTTAATAATTGTATTCCAGTGTCCTGATCAGAATCATCAAGATTAACGATTTTCCATTTCCAGATTTGGTGACTAATTTCAGATGCCATTTCCAGATTTGGCGACTAATTCAACATTTGGCGACGAAATATTAAGGTACAACCCTAAAGCGAAAACGCTTATGGTTAATGTACATACGACAAACAAACAAAAAGTGTCCTTTATATGAATTTTCTTACTTTTTAGTTCGATTAACTATAAAAGCGTGTTTTTTAAAGTTTTTTTAAACTATTATTTTTTTACAATTTCAGACGGCTCGTGAATGGAGCTGAACCCGTACGTGATGGTGGACACCACCAACTCCGTGTCGGATCTCTGGTCCGTAGAACAGGACACGGACGTGACCCTGGATGTTTTACTACCCAATGGATACTTCATGAACATTACCGTCCACAGAGATGCTTCCCTCAGTGAAATGAAGGAGGTATGGAACATATTCTATACTTAGAGTACTAAAACCACTGAGATCATTGAATTTTAACATGAACTGAATCATATAAGATTGATAATTATTGCTTTAAACTTTTGGTACTGAGAATCAATGCTTTAATTATATATCATAAATTAACGTTGAATTTAAGTGAACTTAATGATAAATTAAGTTCTTCATTGTATGTATATATATATATATTGGGGTATATATATATAATGTATTCCTAATGGGACTTCGTATTGGTATTTTACCTTTGCAGACCTAGTACATTCCCCAGGAGCTGGTATCACTTTTAAGCGTGGCACCGTATAGGCGATACCAATTACCGCAAGTAATTTTAAGGCCAACTTTCCTCCCCAGAGGGAGGCACCTGAGCTCTGACGATGCGAACATGTACCAGGATTTAATTTTGCCGCGAGCACCCAAGCCAAATAGACATTGGGGGTCTTTTACATGCCGTATAATCATACGACATGGCCGCTGTTGATTTTCTGCATCATGAAAATCTACCGACTACGGTCGGGGTCGAATCCAAAACCTTAAGTGCAGAAGACCAACGACAAACTAACTACATCACCCAGCCGGCACTTCATTATACACTCATATCCATAAATTAAGGATAATTCAGAATCACACAGAAATTGACCTCTAGATAAAAATTTAACCTGTAGAATTATCACACACATCTTGAAGAAGAATATGCAAATTATAGGAAACCACCAGATGGCGCAGATAGTACGTCACAATAACGAGAGTGTAAGAGAAGGGTATATAAGAAATGGTGGAAAAGGAGTAAAATTGTTCACAAGCTCTTTAAAATCCTTTCAGTGCAATAACCGCATAGTTATGGCACAAAGGAAGCATTTGGATGATTTTTTACGTGGTAGAATTATTGAACGACTGGAATGTGGACGAAGCCAGCTGGAAGTATCCGAGGAAATTCGAATCACCCAGAGTGTCATCTCCAGGCTTTGGTAACGATTCTAAGATGATGGTAATGTGAGTAGACGTTACAGCACAGGTCGCCCCCGATTTACAACGCCAAATGAGGCCCGGTATTTGGCAGTTACTGCCAAAAGAAACAGACGGATCACAGCATTAGACCTGTCCCGTCAGCTCTCTTCAGCTACCGGTACGACAGTTTCAAGGCAGATCGTGTACAGACGCTTAGGACACATTGGTCTATATGCTCGTAGGCCTGTCAGATGTGTCCCACTTACCGCAACTCACTGTCGCCTGAGATTAACCTGGAGTAGAGAGCATAGATTGTGGACACCACAACAGTGGTCTTGTGTGGTGTTTTCCAACGAGTCCAGGTTTAGTTATAATAGCTCCATATTAAAGTCCGGTGACAATCAGTCGCCGGACTTTAATATGGAGAGCGCCAGGTACCCGTTACCACCAAGAGAATACCATTGAACGAAACCGTTACGGTGGTGCAGGATGACTCGTTTGGGGAGGAATTATTCTTGGTTCCAGAACTGACCTGCATGTTCAGAGTGTAATGATGACTGGCCACATCTCTGTCGGGATGTCATTCTGGAACAACATGTACGTTTGTTTCGGGGCGTCATGGGTGCTGAATTTCTGTTTATGGATGACAACGCCCGTCCTCACCGTGCAAACATTGTAGACGAATGCCTTCAATCGGAGGATATCACCCGTATGGATTGGCCAGCATACTCACCGGACTTGAATCCAATAGAGCATGTGTGGGATATGCTTGGCCGACGAATTGCAGCCCGTCAACCCCCTCCCACCTGTCTACTTGAACTTCGGAGGGCATCGCTTACCCTAGATCAGATTGATAATTTGATACTCAGCATGCCTAGGCGTTGTAAGGCATGTATTGCATCGTCCGGGAGACATACTCCATATTAACCATCATACTAACCATGTTATACTGTTTTTTGTAAAAAAAGGTTCTTTTTTTAAATTTGCTCCAGGGAGTAAAAATCGCAATTTTTATTAATTATGTCAAACATATAGCGTGACCTCCTCCCTCACAAAACATCCCTTCGGGACTCTAATGATCTAAACAATATTTTAATAACTTCAATGTATATCCTGTAATAAATAACTGTGAGACGTAAAAAAAACCAAATATTTAACTTAATAAATATCACGCTACCATTGTTCTTTTTTAAATGACAATATCGTTTACAGTTTAATCAGTCGAGCCTCAAAGTCATCGCATTATTGTAGTCTGAACCTTTGGAGAGAGGGTGACAATCCTGATGTAATCCTCGTTACTTGACTGGAGTTCAGAATTATGGTATCTGTCATCAATAGTTCCTGTGTTACAATGTCGTGTTAATCAATTTACTAGAAGAACTATAAAACATGGGATGTGGAATAGAAATTCAATGCCTCTACGTGTGGCATTTTGAGGAAATCATAGACAGTGAGATATACCAACTAAAGTATTGTGAGGATGATGTCCATGATGGCCTTTCACAATAAGAATAATTCAGTTAATTTTGAATTTAATTATGTATTGCTATTTACATTATATTTACATTTACAGATTGTCATTTAAATGAATAAATTTCACGCCTTCAATGTCCAAATCGTCATCTGTGATTTCTAACAGACACGAGGAACCTTCGTCTTCCTTTTAGTAATGGCGTCGTTTGCATCGAGCATCTAAAAACTGGCAGGCCCTCAAAACATTGAGAGCGCTCTTGGACATCCTCAAGAAAGTTAACAAAGTGGCTGGGCAATAGCGGCCGGCACCACAGTATTAAGAATTGTTGCTATGTTATAGTGCAAAATTCAAAACTGATAACAATTCCGAAATTATTTGATTGATAAAGTCAACGAACCAAAATGGGATTTAGCTGAATACACAAAGTTAACATTACACTGCGAAGTAACTAATTTGTACACACTCTATAGTGCTCAAATTTAAGCTACCATTATATATTTTATCTGATACGTAGGCAGGTAATAATAATCTTTATACAGATAGAAATTTCTCCAATAAAACATCTGATTAATACAGCAATTACATAAATTGTATTGATTGAATAAAACTAAAAGAAACATCCCCTTAAAATAGAAACTTTAATATTTTTGGGGGGCTAACACATATCTCAACAATGTATAGAACGAAACCAGAAAATATTGACGACTTCCTGAGGACATTACTGCAGTACACACTTTTCTTCTCAATGCATACTTCAAGAATAATCTATTGAGTAATGAAATACAAACAGGAGTGGAACGCAGTGGCACTGGAAATCATTAAATAGTTTCCACCAACAGTTAACATTAAATTTCACTTCGCGCTGACCTAAAATGACACAAACCTTGAACCTTTCTTATCATACTTTAATTAATTTAACACATTAAAAGTATATTTTACTGTCCTTGTAAGAGAATCAATCGACTACATTGCACCATAAAAATAAAGCAGAACAAAGAATTATTAATACAAAGACAATATAAGAACTCGATATTCATAAGACTATCAAAATCAATCAAAATCACAAAGAAAACAATGATTGATAAGGCTATTTAATCATTGAACATCTTGGGATTTAATTTTATTGACTTATTTAAAAAGCAATTTTCAAACTGAAGATATTTCCAGAAAACTATAAGAACACGCCAAGTTCTTTGATGGCCAACGAGGATTTTCTAAATAGTAACAATGCACTTATCGAAATAATATTCCTCAGAATAACTCTTAATCTTTTTTGTAAGCTTTTAAAGAATCAAAGAATTGCTCTTTATTGCACTGATTCATGTTTTTGCTCCTTAAGAACCATGACTAATACCAAAACAAAATTATGACCAGGCAGTAGGAATCTTGTTTGTAATAAGATAAAAATTTTGACCGATAATAAATATACTCGAAAACAACAGCGTTGCTTTCAGAAACTCAACCTTAGCTACATTGACTCTTCAAGTTCACTGATGTAAGTTGGGGTTCAGTCACCTAAAAGAAATATGAAACGAAATTCAATCTAAATGCTCGATGAAACACGAATTCCTGAGTAACCACAAGAAGCAAAATTTACAATCGCAAGTTAAAAATGTGTTATTTTTGCTTGAATACCTTGATCAGATTTAGACACTCTTTTTTTTTAATAATGTAAGTAAATAATGGTTTTTCATTGATATTATGCAAATTGAAGAAGAAAAAGATGCAATTCCATTTACCCGTTTTCTCACTTGTATTCTACTTTAGGAGGTTTGGGAATGTGCCCAGCGATGCCCCTTGTTCGGGCTACTGCGGGACAGCGACTCGTATGTGTTCCAATGCATCAATCCCTTGACAGCGGAACGTGAAGAGCTCATGGAAGAGGGGCAACGGTTGAGTGAGGTGCGCCCCTTTCAGGGCGTCCTGAGGCTTGTCGAGAGAAGAGGCGACGAGGATGAAAAGTCACTCAACTCAAGACTAAGTATCGTCATTGGCATGGGTGAGTAAATTATGATCTTCCTTGATGTTCTTTTTGCTGCATAACAGTTTTAAGGTATCCGACTATACGTTCGGAGCCGTGATTTTGCAAAAGCATACAGATGGGTAATATTTATGATATGTAGTGTCACTTAGATTTGAAAATGCATATAAAATTGTTTTAAGAATAGTATTACAATAAAAAATTATTTAAGTACAATATTTTGACAAAAAATTAACATAGAATGACCCATTTTCAAAGTATTCTCCTTTTGTGAAAAATACTTCTATTATAATAATATTTTGCCTGTATATAGCTCAGACCTCTGTACAGAGGTTCAACTAGAATTTTTGAAATATATTACTTAGAAGTGGGTTTATCCATATGTTTTACGACAACAGAGAGGAGAAATTTTAAGAAAAAAACGTCGATAATTATTTCAATTGGCTTTAACTCTGAAAATAATGTGAATTTTTCAAAAGTCATAGTTGAGCCTCTGTACAGAAATCTATATACAGGCAAAATATTATTAAAATAGAAGCAATTTTCACAAAAGGAGAACATTTTCAATAAAGGTTATTCTAAGTTATAAAATTTTTTACCGAAATAGTGTATTTAAATAACTTTTTTTGTCAAAATTTCCTTAAAACAATTTTATACATGTATTCTAATCTAAGTGACACTAAATATCATGAAAATTATCCATTCATGCGCCTTTTATAATCACGGTACCGAACGTAATCGGATACCTTAACGAGTCAAAATTCCTGGAACTTTTAGCAATATTGCGGCTTATAACAAAAGAAGCCGAACATTTTTTAGTACATAATATTTCACTTATTAAGAATGTTTTAGTCATTGTTGTGATATTTCTTAGAAACAATAAACTTAACATCCCCAACAAGGTGTGGCCTTAATGATATAGAAGTGTAGAAATGGCTTGATGTTAAGGACTAATGAAAAGTACACGTGGTTCAAGTTAATCTTATCCCATATATGTTATGCAATATATGAAATAATATAATAAACGTCCACCTTAAGCATTATGTTCCGAACATTTCTTTTACTTACATCTTTTTCAGCATTCGTTTACTGAACATTCCTCAATTTTACATTTTGTTTTGTCATTCCTCGCAAATATTGAAGCCAGAGACTGTAGTTTCTGCCTCTTTCCAATTAGTTATGTTAAAGTTAGTTTTATTAAGAAGTTGTTAAATGTGTCTGAGGTGTTTTTTTTAACTGTTTGATAGGTGTCATCTCATCACAATAAATGTTAAAAAGTATAAAAATACTTATCTTTCTGTAACAAAAATTGCTTTGACTTTTTGTATTAAGAAAAAAGGCTCAAATACTAAACTTCCTTCCTCTTTTGGTAGTATTTAACGTTAAAAATTAAATTTTTAATTTTATTTTTTCCTACATCTGTATACCAGAGAACATTTTTTTCCGCATAGGCAGGTTTTGAAGTTCTGGAAAAAAAGTTTTTCGATCCCCCCTACTGTCTATATATCATGATGTCCACAATTAAGGCATTTCATATCGTCGTAGTATTCCCTTATCAGAGTAAATACCAGAATCACACCATTTCATTTGTATTTATATTTTGGCTCACGCGTCATCATAGCGGTCTGGTCTCCCGCGGCGATTTTCAATTGGAATTATCAATGAGAACGGAAGTGAATTCATGCGCGAAAACGATAAGAGATAACGGTGAGCCTTATCGATACGCGTCAAATGTCATCCATCGTTTGAATATTCTAAAAATAGAAAGGGGATAAAAAGAAAGTTAAAAAAAACATCTTGTTAACTGTATTTCTTGTTTTAAGTGACAAATAGACTCTCGATCAAAAATGATACTTAACAGATGTTTTGTATCAAGTTCTGTTTATTCTAGAAGATACTTTTATCAAATGGTAATACATTGTAACTGATAGAATCGAAACTCGTGTTAATAAGGAACATTATTCAAGATCGTACAGTCGTATATCGACATGTAAAAATAGTGATATAAAATGAATTATTTTATGCTTTTTTAGAGCTAAATAAATATTTAATATTTTTTAAATATAAATATACTTTTATAAACTTCTTAATTGGAGGATTTGTTGGTTGTACCTTGTAAATTACAATAAAACAAAAAAATAATTGTTTTCCGCCAACAAGTGTCTTTTTTTTATTTTAAGATGCACGCTTTCCTCGTATAACACGGTTAATTCGTTCCATGCTATATCTAAACCATGTTATATAAGACTTTTTTTTGTTTATTTACTTAAATTGTAATTTTATTTACTTAATTAACTAATTATGTATGTCCGTAATATAAATCAGGGCAATATGTACCGTGTTGTACCGAAATCATATCTTAAGGTGTAAAATTTTATTATAGCGGAAATTTCATTCCAATAAAACATACAAATAAAGTAGTAAGTTAACTTCATTTTTTTAATTAAAAACAAAAATATGAAATACAAAAATTAAAGGTACAGCAAAAAATATATTTAAAAAACCTATTAAAATAATAATAATATTTATTATTATATATAAAAAGAAACGTCTTGTTATGATCACAAAATCAATTTTCATCATCCTTCTCATCAGAAATTGTAACTAATCAATTTTTTTTTCGTAAAGATGGTTAAAGCTCCTCTTCATTAGTTATTTCTGCATCATTACAAAAGTTATCTGATGTAGTTGTAATTACCTATCAGTTCCGATCTTGCGATTATTTCAGAAGATCTCCATAGGAGCCGAAGAACTTTGCAATTCGCTTTTAATTTTTCTGCTACGTGTACTACTGAAAGGTCCTTTTCAACAACAATAAAAAATCATTTAATTCAATCAAAAATTCAAGATCTTTGACTTGTAATATTGAATCTGTGTCATAACAATCGCAAATTTGGACCATGTAATATCGAAACAATGTTCTACAAGTACAATATATTATGCGAAGGACGCTTGTACTTATTATTTTTCAATGAGTTTTCAATTTTTCATATTTAGTACTCATTATCCTAAATTATTTTTTTTCACGGATACTTCTTACATTGGGCTAATTTAATAACGAACACATGATAAAAGCAATCACGTGTTCTCTATTGAATTCGAAATTGACATACTTCATGCTACATTTGTAAAATTTTGATAAAATTTCCAATTTTGTAATTTAATAATTTCATCAAGAAGTTTTTTTTACTAAAAAAATCTTATGATCATCGTGTACCTTTAAATCAAATGTATTTTTCTTAGTTATGGGAGTTATTATTGTTGACAAATGTTCTTTTTTAAAAGAAAGCTTCTGCAAGAAGCAAAAGTTGGCAACAGTGTAGTGCTTGAGCCGATTGGCTGAAAATTCCTACTTGCATTTATCAAGTAACTCCGGCGTCATATGAATTTGTGTACTGATTTGCTGGAAACACGTGATTGTAGTTGTCCTGTGACTATGACATCACATGAATTTAGCCCATTTAAATTTCATTTGAAAGTCCGTTCAAATTCTCCTTTTTCAATTTCTACTATTAGCTCTCTCTCTGTATATATGTATATATATATTATATATATATATATATATATATAATGTTCTTATTTTCAATCGTTAATAAAATACTTTCTATTCATTCAGTCAAGTTCAAATCAATTTTTTTAAACTTGTAGTGGATGACACTAGATGTTAATACAGTTTTTCAAACATTAATTCATTAATTAAATTAATTACTGCTTTTTGATGCCAACTTAGATTCATCTCCATTGTTGTAGCAATATAACTGTTAAAACAATGAAAAAAGTTAGCATTGAAAACCGATTTTTCAGCGAAACTATCCAAACCGAGTGTGCATTGTTACAACAATGCAGACAAATAATGCTCTTTTTTCAATTCCTACTATTAGTTCACTCTCTCCCTATATATATGTGGGAGACAACAAGGGGTCCAAGACGTTTGTCTTTCTTCTATTTTATTTTAAAACTTAACAAAAATTAATTAAAAAGGTAGATAAGTTTGACAATGATATGCAGAAGGTAACGCCTGCTCGCGCACCTCTCGCGTTCTCTCTTCTCTCTTTTTTTTAAAAGTTCACAGTCTCCTAGTTTCAGTTTTTGTTTCACTTAGCTGCGCCTGCGCGCGAAGACTGCTCGGCTTTTGGCTGCATGCCACAACGGCTATCCTGACTGTACGCTGTCCGCAGCGGTACGTCCATGGAGACCAGAGAATCTGAAACATACAAAAAAAAAGACGGAACAAACAATGACTATACGACAAATACACAAAGATTTAACATATCATAATTCTGCTGAACTAAACAGTTTCTCCATCATGTGAAGGCACTTCGACATCCGGAAGGTTCCACAGGAAAACATTGTGTTTCACAGGCATAAGAACGTCTTTTTTAACAAGTTGATCTTTGGTTGAACGCATCGATATTTTCCTCTCTAGAGTTCTGGACGTCTGTTCAAAACGATTTCTCTTTTTCCTTCGTTTCCACTGCCAGGGCTGAAAGATTCGTCGGAGCATTGCAAACCGTCTTTGTTCACTCTTCATAGGTGAAGGGGAGATAAATTCCACGGAACTCGTTTTCATGGCACCATTTACTTTCTTACACAATACTATATCAGAACATTTTTCTCTTATAATACTCAATTTTAACTTAGTACTCTTAATTTTATTACATTTATAATCCTTAATTAGATAACTCAAATCATTTCTAGTATTAAAGTTTTTAACATGTGGCAAATCATAACTAGAGTTTTCTATCACATTTGAAACAGAAACAACATTAGGATAAGCATAAGCATGAGCACCTAAAGAGGATTCACTTTCACTCAATAAAACATCGCTCTTTGCGTGGCCTAGTTTTTTTTATTTCAGAATATACACTGGGATGTATAATAATTTCTTCGGTCAAGGTCGGTGATATTGCCGTTCGAACACTTAGACCGGGAGAGTGTTGATCAAGAGAAATATTTATGGGTTTAACTTCTACCATTCGCTGTTCGCCAAAACATGAACTTAATGTTATTATTTCTTCGGAAGGTGTTTGCACTCTAATTAGTGAGGAATTTAAAACTGGGATCTGGCAACCTGAATCGATCAAGGCTGTTACGGGCTGATTTTCTACAAAAATGTTTACGTATTGAAGATTTGCAAATTCATCGCTATTTTGTTTTTCGCTCTCGATTTTCAAAGTATTCACGTTTTTATTCTATTATGATGTGGTCGTTAGATTCTTTAGGTTTAAAACGCTTCTCACAGTCTCTTGCGCAATGAGATGAATCACCGCATATAAAGCAATTTTTATTTTCTCTTTCAAGATATTGGGGATAGTTCTCTTTAATCTTTGGTTTAAAGTTTTGTGATCTATTTTTTTAAAGGGGTCTTGATATATCCATAAGTAATAGCATTACTTTATGTGATCCGCTTCTAGATGAAATATAAATATCACACTCTTTTAGCTAAATCGATAGGCCTAAACCAATCTTCTGCTTCTCGAATGCCAATATGAGTTGCAGTTTCCTTATTTAAAGTTTCAAATAATTTATCAGAAATTATAAGATCACATAGAGATTCAAAGGAATTAACTTTTCTTAACGAACAATAATATATTGGGAGTTTGCCGTCAATCTTGCAGCAAATTGGATGTATGTCTCACCTGATGATTTTACAGCATTTTTAAATGAGTTTAAACACTCGCGAGGGGTTAATTGGAATTCTCTGAGTACTATAGATTTTAGTTTTCATAGTCATTTAATTCCTCTTCTTTAATATACAATAAGACATTATGAGCTCTTTTTCCCATTTATTAAAATTTCAGATTTATATTCGTCATTTATTTTCTTGGTTAAAAATGCGCGTTCTAATGATTGGAAGAACAGATTAAAATTTTCGGATCTGGTGGGAACAGGAAGAGATAAATTTCTAATACTTTTTATCATATTTTCTATGTTAGTTTCGAACTGTTTATCTTCGACTTTAGCTGCAGCATTTAAACTTAATGCTTCATTTTTAGCCGTTTGAAACTTTTTCTAACTGAGCTAACTGGAAGTTTCGACAATTTTCTGTTCTTCTAAAGTTACCTGTTTCGCGATACTCTCTCATCTATACAGTTTTGAATTAAAAACGAAATCTATCACTCAAATGTACTACTGTTCTCAATTTTAGTCTTTAGTTTAGCTATTGTCCGTACTGTACCGTCTAGATCCTCACCAACTTTTTTTAAGAGCGTTTTTATACATTTTAGAAAAAATATGGAAAGATCCTACCTTTTTTTTTTTTCTAACTTGTATCCAATAATTGAAAAAAAAAAACTATTTCACATAATATCGTTAGATGAAAAATAGTTCTTGAAATTGTTCAATTGACACCTCTTCGCAGGTGTTTGTGAGTGGTTCCAACCTCTACACAGGTGTTTTCGACGATGGGTTCCAACCTCTACAGGCGGAACGAAGTTTCCGAAAAATGGCGGCGCGTCTCCTCCACGGACGGCTTTTGTTCACGTTCAAACTTTGATCAAAATCGAAATTTTTTTTTTTTTTCAATCTCGGCCTCTACACATGCGGAGTATTCATGCTGAGTTCAAACCTCTAAACAGGTTGAACGAAGTTTCCAAATGGCGGAGCGTCTCCTTCACGGACGCTTTTGTTCATTGTCCAGACTTTGGTTCAAAATCGAAATTTTATCGATCCCGGCCGAGCCCCCCATAATTTGTGGGAGACAACAAGGGGTCCAAGACGTTTGTCTTTCTTCTATTTTATTTTAAAACTTAACAAAAATTAATTAAAAAGGTACATAAGTTTGACAATGATATGCAGAAGGTAACGCCTGCTCGCGCACCTCTCGCGTTTCTCTTCTCTCTTTTTTTAAAAGTTCACAGTCTCTACTAGTTTCAGTTTTTGTTTCACTTAGCTGCGCCTGCGCAAAGACTGCTTCGGCTTTTGGCTGCCATATATATATTATATATATATATATATATATATATATATATATATATATATATATATATATATATATATATACATATATATATATATATATATATATATATATATATATATGCATCGTTCAAATTTTCAATCTTTAATAAAATAATTTCTTTTCATCCATTCAAAGTAGGAATTGACTTTAAAAATTTGTTTTATATTACTCTTGTTATTAAAAATTATCGTAAACTTGTTATCATATACAAATTCACACGTGGGTTTTTGGTTATTGTGATACTTTATTTAAAAAATTTCACAACTGTAAAAATTAAACATCATTAAATTTAAGCTTGTTTCTTCTTTTTGAATGATTCAATAAAAGAATCACACACCAAGTCAAAGGATCATGCATGCATTTGTTTTTTGATTTAAATCCGAGCAGAATTCTTTTTTCAAAGAACTATTTTTAACTTTAAAGACAAAGGGAACTTCCATATGCCTTTGTGATTCTGAAAAAAACAGCACAAATATCTTAAATAAGTTTTTAAAATATGAATATTTTTTTAAAAAAAGAGTGTGTCATCTAAACGTATATCATCTAGTAATAATTTTTACTGAATATCATAATCCAACAAAAACTAAGTTACCGCAGTAACCGAATGGTTATTTTCGGAGGAACCTTTTCTGTTGAATCATCTGTTGGAGAGAGTTCTAATGCTACTAAAAATCCAATTACCAATATATTGAAATTCAAAGTCCTTATGTTGGCCTGATGTTGGAACTCGAAGAGTGCGGATGTGCCAGCCTTATGTTAGGTGTCATCCTCCTCACTTGATCATGTTTCGAAATCACCAAAATAAATCCCCAATATTTTGTGCCAGGGACATCTTAAGGTATGGACCAAATAAACCCCAGGCCAGGGCCTCGTCTTTTGTTCTCGATTCAACCTTAATAAGATCGTCATTCGAATCATTTCAACGGTCAAATGTTATTTCTGGTTATATCCTTCGAAAAACAGGGAAATTCGGACGCTATGTCAACTGGCTACTTGTGATGGTTATCGTCAATGTATAGGCGTAGGCCTAACACCATACTCCACCATTACTTATTCACAGTCTAACGGTGGTACTACAGTCATACACATTTTTTTTGTTTCGGGTTTGTACGAATATTTGACAAAGAATGCTATGCACTGTCTACTTTTATGGGTCATAGGTGGGCCCTTCAGTTGTGTAAGGGCCCAGGGCCTACTTTTGCTTGGAAGTACAGGATCTACTTTTGTGCAACAACCCAGGGCCTTAAAAAGTCTTAAGACGTCTCTATTGCTAAGTAGGATCATCCAATCACAGGGGAGGGAATAAGGTTCAAATGTCAATATTATGAATTCTGTAGCCAGTGTTCATTGATTCAATTCTCGGTTCCATTTAAAGAGGATGTGTGAAATACTGTACCGAAGAAAGTCTAGATATGAGTGAGTGTTTATTAATGGCGCCTTATAAAGCAACACATGGGCTATTGGTGACGAACTTCGTAATTATGAACCACAGTCAAGTGATGAGGACGACACTTGAGCTTTCACCCCCCCTCTACAAACTACCACACAATGACAGCGGAAGCAATTTACACCACGAAAACTTTATGGGAATCCTCCCCCCCCCTCCCCTTTATGTGCATCATCCCCTCGTATATGCACTAGGGCTCGAACTCATGACATCCCGACTACATGTTTGCGACCATAGCTACAAGGCTACAAAGTTTGGATGTAATTGCATTTTAAATTCAACTGAATTTCTAAAGTTTTAAAAGGCCTAATATGCAATTTTAATGAATCAACTTCATTGTTTTAGCCTAGCTTTTTATACCATATACTTTGCAGTGATATTGATTAAATATCTAAAATAATTGTAATATAATACTCTAGAATTCTGTAACTAATAGTACACTTTAATTATTCAAATATATTTACAAAAGAGTTTTAGAATTAAACAAATATTTTCATTGGGCCGTGGGTAGCCTAGTGGTTAGAGCATCGGACTCCAGACCGGAAGGCCTGGGTTCGATGCCCGATGCCGCCAAACACCCTCCGAGTACACACGGAGTACGTGCTCGTTAAATCAGTGGATCCGTAGTCTTGTGGGCTTAATCACGAGCGCAGGGACTGGAGAATATTTCCTTCCCCTTCAGTTCCATGCAGAAATTGTGGAGGTGGAGATAGGTGGTGTCTCCATCTATCGTCCCTTCGGGGAATTTCGCCGAGCTAAAATCGTACTGTCACCTGTATGGTGCTCAAGGCCAACGACAGGCGTACCTCTTGCTCATGCCACGATGAATTTCGTGGGCCTCGATCTGACTACGTCAGACAGGTGGCATTAGAAAACAACAAACAACAACAACAATATTTTCATAGTCACGTAGAAAATTAAATTTATCTTTATCATATCGGGGTTTTTTTTCCTTTCATAAATTTTGAGAACAGCTGTTGTTTATTGTTCTTATCAATATTTTACGTCTACTTAAATCATAAAATTTAACATTAACTGTTAATTCTTAACGGTGTACTTATAACATCCAAATAAAAATTATTATTTTGAATAGGAAATTCAATTCAGTTAATTTTTTTTTAATATTGTATTTGAATTTTTATTTATTAATATAAACTTTTTTTATTGAACTAATATATTTGTTTAATATTTCAAAGATTTTTATCATATAAAGTACACAGAAAGTAATTAGTATTTCTTTTTAAGTATTCTTCTTGATTTTTAAAAAACTCTTAAATAAAATATTATAATTTTATTAAGAATATAATGATAGCGATACTTAATGTGAAAACACATTGTTAAAACTCTTTTATTGATTAACTGTAATATATTTTTGAAAAATGTTAAAAATAATATAGAGAGAGTTTAACTGTGAAATTTTTCATTTAAAATAGTCTTTAAAAGCTTTAATTATTCTTTCCATTTGTGGGAATCACTGAAAAAAAACTGTTTTGGTTTTTTTTTCTTCTATAAAAAATAACACTGATCCTTTTAGCATTGGTTTCACTCGGCACAAAATATTACTGAAGTTAAAAAAGGGCTATTATATACTAATAAAAATCAATACACTATTATTCCGGTTGTAAAATTTTGTCAGAAATCTTCGAATATCTTTTTAAAACAAGTTAATTTATTACTTTAAATTATTTAAAATTATTACGTGTTTATAAATTATTTTAAACTGAACTCAAATTTTTTTTTAAAAAAAACGACTTCTCGTTTAAGGTATCCGACTACGTTCGGAACCATGATTTTCAAAAACGCATAAATGGATAATTTTTGTTATATTTAGTGTCACTTAGATTAGAATATATGCATAAAATTGTTTTAAGTACATTTTGACAAAAAAAATTTATTTAAATACAATATTTTGGCAAAAAATTAACCTAGAATCTTTTTTCCAAATGTTCTCCTTTTGTGAAAAATGCTTCTATTATAATAATATTTTGCCTATATATAGGTAGCTCAGACCTCTCTACAGAGGCTCAACTACGAGTTTTGAAAGATTCACATTATTTTCAGAGTTACCACCCATTGAAATAATTATTCGCGTTTTTTTCTTAAAATTGCTCCCCTGTGTTCTCGTAAAATATGAATAAACCCACTTCTAATTTATGTATTTCAAAAATTCTAGTTGAGCCTCTGAACAGAGGTCTGAGCTATATACAGGCAAAATCTTATTATAATAGAAGCATTTTTCACAAAAGGAGAACATTTGGAAAAAAGATTATTCTAAGTTAATTTTTTGCCAAAATATTATATTTAAATAATTTTTTTTGTCAAAATGTCCTTAAAACAATTTTATGCATGTATTCTAATCTGAGTGACACTAAATATCATGAAAATTATCCATTTATGCGCTTTTTTAAAATCACGATTCTGAATGTAGTCGGATACCTTAAACCTTTAAGAATGCATTCGTCTTACATTAAAGAATATCACTGAAAAAAACATATTTTTATATTTAAAAAAAAGTTTCCGTATTCATATAAATTTAGGTGGTTTAAACAAATATGCTCTAATGTCATGTTTCGCCTTTAAAGTTCAGAAACATTGTATAGAAGTAAACTTTATATCCCAAAATACAAGTTCAAAATTTTAATCAAAGTGTAAGAAATCCTCTTAAAATACAGGTGAAAAAATATGGAATATATTTTATACAGAATATTCTTCAATTCAGCAGGAAACCGAAATTCAAATAAAAATATATTGTTTTCTGACTGAAATTAGAATACATGGTATTAATCATGGGACATTTTGCCATTAGAAAATAATTATTCGATCTTTTGTATTGTTCTTTAAAACTAAAAGAAATAAGCCTCAAGAATTAGATATCTATAACTCAATTCTGAATTATATAATCCATATCTTATTATATTTCGACTTCGGAATTTTAAGCATTCACTTCGACCTCGAATAAAAAATAGCTTTTTACTCTTCTGGTCAAGTAGTTTGTTTTTGGAGAAAAACACTTCAAGATACATGATACTTCCGCGAGTCATAGTTAATTAGTAGAAGGTCAGAATTAGAAATAGAAGAAACTATGTGTACATTTGGAACGAGCTTACTGCTTCGACAAGACTTCGTTGCAACATGATCGCCGCGCTTCAGAGGGACCCTGAACGAGATATGTCATTAATTTACAAACCCATGAAGACCTAACAAAGTGTTTATCGGTAGTGTTGAGATTATATGCCACTTATTGCACAACTTTTCTGGCTTTTCATAATACGGAAAGCTTACGTAACACCAAAACTTATATTTTTACTAATCAAATTTTTAATACAAATCGTCCTTTTTATCTCTCATCCAAGTTTCTCTTAATTTTTATTTGCATATTTTCACTTGGATTCTATGTTATTAAGACTTCCTACAAAATCCTTGTAATCTTTTAACCTATGTGTGCAAAATTAAAATGAAAGATATTTATGCTCTATATTTTTGAAACATATGACAATAAATAATACAGTGGGTGATCGGTTAACGAACATAATCCGTTCCAAGACTATGTTCGCTATCCGAATTGTTCGTTAACCGATCATCGATTCACCATAGACTTCTATGTGAAATCGATTAATTCGTTCTGGAGACCCCCTAAAAATTAAATTTTTAAAAATGTATAATTTCTTAGTAAGTTTTTTTAAAAAAATACATACATATAGTCTTGCATATTAATCAGTCCTTTTCATTTTTTGCTTATGGGGCGTTGAAGAACTGTCCAATGTCGATTGCTTTTCTCTCTTTTTCAGGATTTTTCGAAAGTAATTAATAGTATTGTTGTTGTAAAGATCCCCAAAGCTACTGACATCAGCTTGGTATGGGTGCCATTCTAAGACCATTGGTCTAACATCCGCCTACTTTTTCAAAAGATCTTTAATGGCAGATGTGTGTGTGTGTCGGCATTTGTCCTCTTTCGTCTTCCTCTTGTTCAGAAGGAGACACATTTCGCTGTGTTTCTTGGTGTTCTTCATTCAAAATTTCTTGGAGTTCTTCTATCGTCAGTTCATCTTCATGTCCCATTATGAGCTCTTCTATGTCATCCTCGTTCACCTCCGATTCCAGATCTCTAGCAGTTGTCAAAATTTCATCCATAATTTCAGGGGTTGTCTCCCTGATCACCTCCGAATATGTGTTCGTTGTCCAAACAGAAAAAATCTTTCTTGAAAGTGTTCGTTAACCGATTTGTTCGTTAACCGATCTGTTCGTTAACCGATCGCCCACTGTATTCTATAAATTTTTCCTTATTGTTCATTACTATAATGTAAATTATATTAGACTTTATTTAAAGCTTTTTACCAAAATCGCATGACCGTGATAATCAAGTGGTCAAACATTCGTGGATGACATTGCGTCTGTTTGATCGTAGGTTCGAATCCTGATACAACTAAAAAAATTCTGTGTAGAGATGCTGAGGCATGTTAAATCCATCAAAGTAAGCTCTCACATTAGCATGATTGGGAAGTTTGGATTGTGAGGTGCCAACTTAGATGTCTTTTTTGTTACTTAGCAAAAAGAAAACCCGCGACGTACATCGCCAATAAATCACGTGTAGCCTCTAATTGGGACATCAATAAACAATTGGTTAACTTAAAATTGAGAGTTACTGGGTTCAAATCTCGTAGACAGCAGCATCGAAAGTTTTTCTAACATTTTTGTTTAATAATTCTTTGTTTTTATTGGGACTGCTGGGGGCTTCTAGAATATTTTTTTTATTTACAGCTTCTAGAACAGTGTTTAAGGTCCAGTGGCCGAGTGGTTGCCTATCGCGCTTTCACACCACAGGTCCACTGTTCTATCCTCGGGCTGGGTGAGATCGACTCAGCCTTTCATCCCTTCAGTGGGTCGATAAATAAGTACCAAGCTTACTTTGGGACTAAACAATAGGGGTGTTGCTTCAGACTGACCACCTAATCGGGACATCTGCTCATGAACCTCAGTGCCCAAGTCACATATATTGAGATGGGCACAGTAAGCCTTACTTCTCATGGGCTGTCGCACCACTGAGTTTAGTTTAGTTTAGAACAGTATTTGTGTCTTCCATTCAACGTCCTGTTAAATTTATTTAGGAACATAATTTATAAAAATAAGTATAATCCTCTAAAACAGAAAACTGTCTGATTTTCTTTTTTGGTCATGAAAACAAAATCTCGGCTTGATGAAAAGGGGCGAAATACTAATTAATCATGCATTAGCAGTTTAACAATTTCAAAACAGAAAAAGAAGACTATTTGCTACCCACTATTTAAAGAGGTGTGATGTTCAAACCTTCACATGAAAACAAGAACTTTACGAAGCGTTGTAACTATATATATTGAAAGATTTTCATCACCATTTAAACCACAAACTAGGCTTCTCGTCTCCAATAGCTCGTTTGAGTAGCTCTAGTGTGTTGTTCATTTTTTATGAGGCATGCAATTTCCATTAATCCATAGTACAATTTCAGTTTATGACATTGATTTCTGTTTCTGAACAACCTTATCTATTTTTTGTTTCAGGGGTTCGTGAATTCGACGCCCAGAAAGACCCTGAAGTCCATGACTTCCGGAAGCAAATGAAGCTGTTTTGCGAGTCTGTATGTGCTGTCATGGGTCCAGGAACTTGGGAACAGCAAGTCTTGAGACAGTATCCTGTATCTATTGAATCTAGTCCAGATTTACCCCACTACTTGCAGGCTAAACTCTATGAAGGCAACCTGGTGCTAGCTATCAGTGTGGAGCACCAAACTTCAGAAGTAAGTTTTTCAATATTAGAGGGTGTAATGTAGAGGAATAATTTCTTATTACTAAGATATAGGTCTGTGTTGACCAGAGATTGTATTTCTCAGTGCTATAATGGAGGTCAAAAGACAGCTGGCAAAAAACGTCGCCAAATGTTGTTGCCGTTTCTGCTCATGCTCCGAAACGAATTCCCGCGTATACTCTTTCCATATCAGCATGTCAACCAAATAACTTGACAAATATCAAGAAGAATTAAATAGCATATTTTAAAATAAAAAAACACGAACATTTGAAGAAATTGGTTGACGGTATGATACGCAAGTATCCATTGAGTCTCAAAAGAAAAATGCTGAATTATGTTAAGCTGCTTAATTTCAAACAAACTGGCGTGCATCTGGCTATTAAAATGACGCGTTTATCCATGATTGTGATGAAAAAAAATTTATTTTGAACAATAAAATAATTTCTCTATCCTAAAAACTGTGTTTTATAGTACTAATATTTTTGAATAAAGACATTAATGTTTAAAGAGTTCTTGTTTTTAAAATGTAGATATTAATAACTAATTATGCATTATAGTATATCTCAATAGTGAATTATTTTTGTGATAAACGGTTAATTCTTCGATAGTAAACATATTTATTCCATACATAAGACATCTTTTTTTCTTCTAATTAAATATAATCACTAGTTTTTGATCAATTATTTTAAATTATCTAACATTTATCTAAGTAGATATAGGCTTTTCAACGTTTATTATAGACGGCAAATACTTTGGAAGCTAGCATAAAAATCTTGGTTTACACAAATAACTCTTATACTTCAATAGATATTTTAATTATTTGATACGATAGAAATATAAATATAATGTATCATTTATTCTTTAAAATTCAAAATGACATTAATATTCTCAATCTCTCTTAATATGAAATGGAATTATAAGATAAAAAATATACCAAAATAGGGTAAAAACAAATTCCAACTCAATTCGTACGGTTATATCATTACGTAATAAAATTTTGCTGGTAACAATTTATCAAAATGTAAAAAAATATCTCTATATTTAATAAGTAATATTTTATCTACTAAATGATTATGATTCAAGTTTCATTTTCAAAATAATGTTAAAAAAGCACCAATGGTTAGAATGATTTTGAATTTGAACTGAATATATTTAAAAATTGAAAAGGCAGGAAACGCGGTGTGACATAAGAAAAAGTTTCGTAGTGTATCAATAGATAGCGCAGTAAGCGGCATTACGGCAGTGGATACGGCTATAATTGGCAATTTTGAATCAAATTACGATGACTTTGACAGGAGTTACGCAGTCAAATAATTGTACAGTTCAATGAGTATGGTTTGTTTGGTTTTTTGACAACAGTCGTTATACTATTTGTGAAATACCACCATGGCGAGATCGTAACACATTGGATGGTAAAAATCAGTTTTAATTATCCCTGGACCAAAAATCGCATAAAAAGCAACAATGAAAACTCCAAAGAATTCTTCTTATGCCTTCCCCTTCTTCGAGTATATTCACTTCAAATTTGAAGTCATCCTGAATAGTAGTTATTTTTACAGCATTTTAAAAGCTGGACTTTGATTATAAATGCCCTATATATATATAAAGAGTTATTAATAATAACATTACATTAAAGTAACATATTGATATGTAAAAATATCTTTGCATGAGCGTATGTATCCCTTGTAATAAATCACATTAAAAGATTACAGAAATAATATTCTTTCTTATCGATTATGTAGTCTGTAACATGTAGAATAAATAAATGAAAATCACAGCTATTCCGTTTTACAGTATAAATATTTACATTTTTCAAGTAGTAATCAAGAATCAAACATTTTATATCATATTTTTAGTCAGGTGCGAAAATTGCCATGAATATTCTACTAAGCGATCAAAAAAAAGTTCTTTTGAATTTATACCTTTTTAATAACCCGCTAAAACTCTTTCATTACTCCAGTCAGTGCTGAGCGAATCAAATTCTACTTCTCTCGTGTGCCTTAATAACTTTTTACACTTCACATTAATATTTTAACCAAACATCCAGTCTTATTAAAGTTCGTGTAAAGTTCCCACAGTTCCATTTAAAGGTAGAAGAAAAAAGTCGCTTTACTTTACGGAAAAGAGTTCCTCCTTGAGTATTGATTTTACACACGGGCAACCCCAGAGTAAACATTTGAACAGCAATCGCGCTCCAAAAATAAAGAAAAATCGCCAAAAATTAAGACGAAAGTAATCTTTTATCTAGAGTTTGGAGATTAGAAAACACCTGAAATGTGTTCGGTGGGTCATTCAAAGAAATGAAAAGAGGGGTCGAAATTACTTTATCTTTACAACTAGCGGGGGTGAAAAGCTTTTTAAAAGGCCTTTCAAGAGTTTCTTGAAGTGTTTGTTCCGTTTCGATGTGAATTTTAATTAATCTTAATTACACTTTTCAATGTGCTGTGTTTTACGGCCGCCAACCGTAAGAGATTTTTAACTTTTTTTCCCTCGAAAAATCCTTTTTCACGCTTGCTTCTTTCTAACGAGAGCAAATTAATTAAATTACTCTAGGGAATAGAGTGAATGGACGACTAGGAGTTTAAAAAATGGTAAATCAATAAAGAAACGATTGTTTGTGAAAAGAATGATCATTACGCTGTAAATGACGTTGCATAATTTTCGAATTTTACATCATGTCTTAAATGACGACATTCACGCACTAATTTTTTTTTCTTGAAGCCATTTCTTAAATGTATTTTCTGAATCTTGTAGCAATAAAAATCAAGTCACGAATTCGAGTTTTAAATAATGGCTTAAAGTGAGTGAATTTTCATGCAAAATATATTGTATTACTGTGTGAAGTGATTATACCATAAAAAAGTTAACATAAAAAGCTTTATTAGCGCGTGAGTTAGTCTAATAAAATGTCGTAAGGAGTTTGAGTTTTCCGATTGCTATTTTTAAAATGTCTTACATTAATGGCTTGCATAAGTATTCAAAAATGTTTTTGAAAATAAATGCAAAGTTTGTGCATTACTAAAGACATTTTGAATTTCGTTTTTGAAAAATTTTATGACCAACAAGTCTTTGATATTTAAAACTTTTTAAATGATACAAATAAAAGAAACATTAGGCACAAATTGGTGGTAAAATCCAGTTATACTAAATTGCATAATTTGCATGTTCGGTTATCTTCAAATACTCTCCAGTTTTAGTAATTACTTAATTATCTCCATTTTTTTTTATAATTTGGATAGTAATATCTGGAAGGAATGATGCATGTATTTTACTTACTAAAGCTTATAACTCTCTAAAAACAATGGTCTGAAATCCATATTTCATTGCATCTAAATTTACTCGATACCTAAGTTTTGCAAAATACTTGAACAATTCGATTCATATTAACGGTCTATGTAGCTTCCAGTTTAGAAAACAGCTTGATGAAAAATACTTAACTGTATGTGGTTGTGCTTTAAAAAATGGAAATTTATAAGAAAAATATTATCTACATCATAACTTCTCACATGTTCTCTCTCCATGGTACTCCTCTGATTATGACTAAATACACTTAATATAACACACCTTCAAAGTAACACATAAACGGTAATATATTTATTTTAATTACATGGTTCTGTACTGTAAGCTTGGATCTATAAAAAGCACTGAGAATTGAGTAAGATTGTTAATCAACTTAGGTTCCTTGTGGAAGTAACTTTTTATGATTAAAAGGGATCTTTAAATTTAATTCCGGATGATTTCTCATTTTTATCCTTCTCTTTCCTTCTCATTTTCCCTTTACTTCCCTTTCTCAATCTCTATCTCTCTCTCTTTTCTCTCCTTTCTCATTTTCTTTCTTT
>BMAU01002979.1:0-75000 GCA_019973935.1 Trichonephila clavipes | reverse complement strand
GCATATTTTAATTCAACTCTGATACTAAATATCAAAAAAATATTCCTCAATACATTTTTTCAAAATCACGGATTTGAACGTAGTCAATAATCATAACTGGGTTATTTTCTTTAACAATAAGCAAAAACAACTCTATATTTGATTCGAATCAATTGGACCATAAATTTCTAAAAAAATATTTATTTCGAAAAAAAATCGTTGAAAAGATCGAATGAATAATAATTCGTTCCTCGATATCTTTTACTCTTTAGAATGCAGTTTCCAAAATTTATCTCTACTCGCATCAACCGAACTTTGAAACAAAATCCATAATTAAAAAAAAAGAAAGAACTTCGGCAAACAAATTCAATTGTATTTTATTCACTCTAGTCCTTTCCAAAGAATGTAAAAACAATCAGATTAAGAAAAAAAAAATATCTCCAAGTATCATTGACCCATCAAAGTAGATAACAACTCTTACAACGGCGTGACATGAATTTGAAGTCTTGACCTTGGGCTCCGTATGAACCGATAGCAACTTTTTAATTGTTCGCGTAATCGGTTTTCGTATCCTTGGTGCATTACTCAATTCTATTCGATGAATATCTGTTGCTGTAGGCTTTTGACAGGACGAAGCTTTCTCACTGAAGCATGTAGTTGTCACGTATTTATCTCATTTACAATTGTGTTGATCTTCTCAATAGAAGTAAAAATCATTTCGAATGCAGTCGTAGAAAAAAAACAATTAAAAGTTGCCTTTTAAATCATGATTTTTTTTCTATAAGATTATATTGTGAATTATTCCAAATACTTTTTAAGGTATCGGGACGTATGCGGAATCTTAAAATACGTTTGAGTTATATTTTTAGCCACCAAGGAGGCTATTGCTATACCTACCAATGTATTGGTTCGCTAAATAATTTATAATATTGTTTATGTCAAAATTCTCTCACACCCACTTTCCAAGAAAATAAATTGAATTTTAAAAATGCAGTTGGAACCTCCACATGACGAACCTCTATTGCAAACTTTTTCCTAGAAAACAAGATCAATTCGCGATTTTCTTCGTAAAATAACCTCTCAATAGCGAAGTTCATTTTCTATATTCCAAGCTTTTTTTGTGATTCAATTTTTTTCTCTATTTTTGAAGTATTTCTGGACATTTTTCGGGTTAGTCTCTCTTTTAGCACATTTTATGGTAAACTGGTTTTATTAGGTATATAACTCGTCAAGAGCAATAGAATTCGGGGCATTTCATCCAAGAAGTGCAACCTTCAACCCCCATTGTCCAGTTCACTGGAAACATCTTCGATATCCCCTTTCACCCTCAGTGGAGTCTCGTGTCCTTGAACTAGTATCAGTTCATTTGTAGTATTGATCAATCGTACTGGTAACTTTGTTTCTTGTAGCTCGAAAATGTCAAAATGGAAGTGCTTGAGCATCAAAGAAAAAAAATTGAATTCTTCAGAAAGGCGTTAAGAAACTTTTCTTGTGGGTTTTCTTTCTTTTTTTATAGGTAAGATATATAAAATAAATACACATTAATTTACAAAAAGGTGTGAATAATTACTTCTTTTTAATGTGTAGTGTTTATGAATTTAAAATTTGTCTTATTTGTCTTATGTCTTATTTGAATTATTGAAAGATGAACCTCTATATAACGAATTTTCCACATAACGAACTTTTTTCGGGATTTAGCAACTTCGTTATACAGAGGTCCGACTGTATCAAGAATTTCTTTTTAATTTTTTTTATTTAATTAAAATGTTTTTGAATAATGTAACTCCTTGGCTTTTAAAACTACTTTTTACATTACTTTGGACAATATATACTTAATTGTTTTTTTGAATATAAGCAGGGTTGAATGTAAGCGAAATTTAAGAGAAAAATATGAAACTTTTTAAAAGAAACAGTTAAAGCAAAACAATTTTAACAGCAGAGTCACAAACTAAATCGAAATGATTTGGAAATTCTAAAATAACAAGGTTCAGAAGTATGGAGAACTAAATAAAGTCGGGGAGTCACCTTTATCAACTAACCACATTCATGTAAAATAATACTTAATAAAAGCCCATTTGCGAAGCTTTAAAATAATGTTAGTCAAAATAAACCAAATAATTAGTTTATCCCCATTTCTTCTAGTAATTTTCTCAACATGAAAAGCACTTGAAGATACGCTTTAAAAATGGATAAAAGATCAATTTTGACTTTTAAGCTAAACAAATATTTACTTAGAAATATTTACCAGAATATGTTATTTATCACTATTATTGGTACTTATGTATTATACCGTGAACCAATTTTGCCAAATCGAAAAATGTCGTCCTTTCAAAAAATATCGCCAAGTGTAGTCATTAATATTGTGTTAGAACATGAAAGGCAATGGTTTCCGCTATTGGGTGCATATTGCGACATTTAGTGTCGTATTTTGATTTGAAGAAATGGGTCGATGGTATAATACTTAAGTATTTTAATATTTTATCCTGTTAAATTTGGATCTTTTTTTCAGTCCACCTTCAAGTTCTACGTTTCTCCGTCCCTCAACGCCAAACAGCTTCTCGAAGTGGTGTTACAGAAGAAAGGCCAAAGCATAGGACTCCAGAGCGATCAAGTCCACAATCTCCTGCTCAAGATTTGTGGAGTGGAAGAGTTCCTCATAGGGCCTTATGCTATATCACATTACAAAGTCTCTGGCATTTACTATCTGTTATAACAATTAAAAATTCAATATCCTCATACGCAAATGAAACTATTAGCTCATCATCATAAAATATCTGCAAAAAATATGTTGTGAATTTAAATTTACTATACAGGGTGGTCCCAAATTCCTGATACAAACTTTAAGGATATATACAAGGCACTATATATATATATATCTATATCATGTATTGGAGTAATTCTTAGAATGACAGGAGATATGCAACGTGCAGCCGTTTATCATATTATCTTTAATGTTCAGCAAAGCAGTCTGTACTCCAAGCCATGACAAAACGAGTCTTATTTCAGTGTCGATCAGAAGCCAGTGCGCCGTTCGTTCACGTGGTTCTTCGTAAGTTCGCCGGAGTCGAAGTCAAAGTCCTTATGCGGGAGGTGGGTTGAGTTGTTCTGTTAGGTTTTTCCCCAACTGACACTTGAAGGGTTGGAAATTTATCACACACACACACACACACACACACACACACACACATATATATATATATATATATATATATATATATATATATATATATATATATATATATATATATATATATATATATATATATATATATAAATAGTCATTTAATGTATAGGAATGTTTTGGCCCAAGTGACACAGTGAAGCGCGTAAACAGGGGAAATAAACGGAAAGAGAAATGGAGTTACCGGTTGGTTGCGTTTTCTTTAAGGGGCTGTGACAAATCCTTACGGAACCTTTCCACTAATATTCTTAGGCGTCTTTGGGGATTGTAAATTCGCGTATATTTCCAATCATCTCTAAAAGGAGAAAATGGGATATGTAAAGTAGATAGGGTATTTAAGGAGAGTGTTGTAAGTTAGCGGGGAAGAAGGCTACTGAGCCAGCAGCAGTAGTGACAAGTTCTATAGGATTCAATTGGATTACGATAGTCGAGCATTGCTATTAGTACTTAGCGAAGGAGCCTTAGGAGGTTAATATACCTGAAGAGATCATAAATACTACCAGGTGATATATTCTGGTTTAATACCGCTTACCACAAGCGTTAGTTTAATAAAATTAGTTTAAGTTAATGAAAGCTAATAATTCAAGTTGCGTGTATTTCTCAGACCTCCTACTCTGCTAAAAATTTTTGATATTATGCGTAGTTATTGATTAAGTTCCTATTTCGTAATTTAATTTAATATTAAAGGTAAATCCCTTCTTGACGTAGACATATAGCTTACTATTTGTCATTAGAATTTTTGATATTTGAACCAAGTGAATAAATATAAGTTATTATACAAATGGCGTCTGGTCATTCTTTGCCTCAAATTAATCTTAGTTTAATCTCTGGAATTAATTAATCTCTGGAACCCCCAGGGAGGTTCCTACAGGGCAGTAGATGTCTAGCTGCCGTTCAATATGATACATCTCAGCACTACGAATGCATCATGCGCAGTTTCCGGATTACATAATTTGTAAGCTATGTGCGCGCTTAGATACCCAAATGCCACGTTTCGGGCACGATGGACCAGTTCCTTGGCCACCCCGATCTCCCGATTTATCGAGCCTCGATTACTTTTTATGGGGACATCTGAAGAATCTTGTTTATGCTACTCCACTTGACTCAGATGGGGGGTCTCGAGAAGCTGCTGCACGTGTGCGTGAAATACCTGGCATCTTTGAATGTGTATGCCAATCGCTCCACCGACGCAGTTAAGCATGTAAGCAGCTACTGGTGGACGCAGTTTTGAACAGTTGTTGTGAACATTACTCTTATCAACGACGCTTTCAATAAACGCTGTCTTTCCTTCGTCTTTTATTTTTTTGTGTTAGTGCTTCGCCGCGTCATTTGAGCCCATACATTTCTGTACAATAAATGATTGCTACAATGTCCTGTACCTACCCCCATGTATAATCTTATATTTAAAAAATGATTACTTAATTTCGCTCGTAAACTACACCTGTTTATATACATAATTTCGTCGACCCCGGTGTCTTGGAGATAGCGCGCCCTTTTCATATGCCCAAAGTTATGGGTTGTACCTCGGCTGGAGTCGATAGATTTTCTGAATGCGAAAATCGTAGTCACGCATGTCATATGACTATATGGCTTGTATAAAATCCCTTGAGTATCTATTTGGCTCAATTACTCTCGGCAAAATTAAATCATGGCAAGATTTAGCATCAGACCAGAGGTTGAAATGATAAAATTCGAACGTCACAGTTTGGTACCGGAAGCCGCTACTAGATGGTGCCATCAATGAAATTGCTTCCGCTCTTGGGGACTTGCCGTGTCTGCAAAGGCTAATATTCAGCCCATTGGGGAAAAATATACGTAATTTCAACTTAAATAAGAATTCGTCTCGTCATTTATACAAGTAATCTCGTTTTACAAAACACACTTGCTGTTTTGCAGTTAAAACTTAATGCTTAGAATTTTTCCAGTTTAAGCAATAAAATGTAATTGCTGTATAATTTTTGAAAAATTCCTTATTTTTGTTTTTGTGTGTAAAATTAGTGAATTAAAATATATGATTACTTTAGACAGTAAATAAATTTTATTTGAATTCTGTATACAATGCTATGATAATCCGTCGTTTTATTAAATAAAAAGTAACAAAAAAATCTTTAATTTAACCATTTGAAAAATATTATGATCATGATTAAAATTATACAATTTTGAAAAATATTTAGGTTTTTTTTTTTTAACGAAATAACGATTTTGAAAAATCGGAAAGAAATTAATATATAAATAGGACTGTAAAACTTACAGCAAAAGAAAAAATAGTTTTTGAATTAAATATCAGTGATTAATTATTAGAAAAAACTTAATTTTTTCATACATTTATAAGGTTATTAAATAACTTATTTTACAATTTATTTGAAGTTTTACAATAAGATAATAAATCTTTTTTTATTATCTTATTGTCCATTCCGAAAGAGAGATTAGAAGAAAAAAAAATGTTGATATTTATATGTAAGCTTACGTTCTGATAAAAATATTAAAATTTGAAATGGTGTTAATTGAAAAGTCACACGAGAACAAAATTTTAAAATTTATCTAATGGTATTATAAAGTAAATTTGCAAGATACGGTTTTTTTTCGAATAATATGCTCTTAAGGAACCTCTGAAGATTTTATATAAAAAGTTTTAAAGAAGTATGCCTCTTATAAATATTTCTATATTCATTTGCAGTACATCCGAGAATGCCTATCTTGTGATAAAACTCCAGAATTAATTTTAGTATCATCCGAAAAGTTACAGTGTAAGTTTAATTTCTTTGTAAAACATTTTATTGAAATGGTTTCATCTAATATAATGCTTGTCCTTGAAGATAATTTTTTTAAAAAATCTAAAATCGTTTATTAATAATTTGTAACAATATTAACATTTCAATTCATTAATTTTAGATTGAGAAATATCTTTTTCAAAAACTCAATAACAAGGAACTTTGGCACACATAATTTTTAGCACAGAAACTAAATTTATAAAAATGCAATTCGCCTAAACATCTTTTAAATTCATATTGTAGTATTTATCAATTTCTGAAAATCCCTTCAAAGCCAGTAACATGGATTAAATTTTCCCAATGCAATTAATGTTATTCTACTTCCCTTTTGGAAGGGGACAATTAAATCTAAGTAGAATTTGAAAAACGATTTTTTAAATCGTCTTCAGTCAATTTTTCAAATATTCAATTGAACGGAATATAATAGAATTGTATGAAACTAGAATATATCTTGCTCATACTAAATATTGAACATTTCCTTAAGCAATGCAGTTGCACGAATTGTCTGCTACTAAAATTATGAAATCACCAATATAACAACAGTTGGATCACACGAGCTTTTGAGTTGCCTTAAGATGTGCGTTATATATGTTGCAGGGAAATGAAGACATTTTATCAAATCTCTAAGGTAAGTTATAACTTGACGGTAGATGTTAAAATAACGTCTCTTCAAGGTCATTTCCCAGATGAAAGTAAGCGATTTTATCAAATCCCTGAATTGTTTCAGTGAAATGATGAAATGAACTAGTCAGGATTTGCATTGGCAAAATGCTATACGGGGGCATCTGAGGGGTCGAGTCCTTGTACTTCCTAACCATACAAGTAGTACCTATCGATCCCCTAAATATCAACCCCATATCTTTAAGAAAATGCCACCATAGGATTATCATAGGGATTGATATTTTAGAGCATAAGCAACCGAGAGGAAAGATGTTATCCGTCAAAAATACCAGCCTAATTTTCTAATTATTTGTTAATTAGTTTCGAATAAATAGTTTGTATTTCATTGACTATTGTTTTATTACTTACTTCTATGTTTAATAATGCACCCTATGTGTTATATAAGCACTTTTAAACTCTTGACAATATTATTTCATCATTTCCCTGAAACAGCTCAGGGAGTAGTTCAAATATCCCTTACTTTTATCAGGGAAATCACTTTGAAGAGACGTTATTTTAACATCTACCGTCAAGTGATCATCTCTCTTAGAGATTTGATGAGATTCCTGATTTCATCATTTTCCTGAGACATATTTAGTCCCTAAAAATGACAAAAATATCAAATTTTTTATTACTTCATTTTAATTATACGACTTTTCTAAATATGTGTACAAAATGTCGTAGCTCTGGCTACATTATTTAGCCAGTCATATAGCTATTTTTATAACGGTTTGTCGGAGCGGAAACTAAAACTATACCACGTGACGTCTGCATTTAGCTCTTTCATGTACTTTTCTAACCTTTAAAACTAAATAGTTTTTTCTTGGGTTTTTATTTTTCACGATAATCGTTCATTTAAGTGTTAAGACATTTTTTATGTATTCAATACAAAGTTTTGAAACTTTCGGTTTTTTTATCCTGTATTTTGTTGTTGTATGACTGATTCTGTGCATGGATTTATGTGAATAGTTATTTTTTAAAAAAATCATCAAAATTAAATATAGTTTTTTTTATTTTTTCATAGTGTCCGATATGAAGAAAATTTTTAAAAAAATAGAAATATTACTCGAAATACCAATCCCATGCACGGAATTGTTAGGAACATTTTTGAGAATATCAGGAAAAATGTTCCAAAATATTAAAATTTGTAGAAGTAGTAACAGGTCATCACGTCCCCTTAAGGCTGATCCTGCGTGCAGACATCGTTACAACAATGGGCTCTATAAAATACATACTTAACTATCACATATAAAGAGAAATATTTTTTCTCTTTCGCATCTCGGATTTTTTTTCAGATTTTAATCTAATCTACGGGGTGTTAGTAAAAGATAATTATCTCTGAAGGTGAAAATGTCTTCAAACGACAATCAATCTTCGGATTAAATATAAATAAATATTATGAAACATAATTCTTTATTTAATTCCTTTGAATGGTGAATTATTGTTTGAATTACAACTAGACACATAATAATAAAATATTTAACACAGTTTTGTTACTGGTTCTTGGACATAAAAAATATTCAGAAATTTTCTCAAGCACACTTTAGTTTTGCTACATCAGACAATTTTTGACAAAAAATGTAAAAGTGGATTCAAAAATGTCTGTGCAAGCTTTTAAATTTCTGCCTTGAAAATTTCATGGGTAACACGAATTTGTTTTCAAAAGCCACCAAAATAATATTATTTGGCTCTCAATAAATTATACTAGACCCTTTTTTCAAATACTCCTTTCCTCGGTAATGATTTTAATTTTAAAAATTATGCTATAGAAGTGTATGAATGAAAATGTATAATTATTGAAGTAAATTTGGAAAGAGGACTTTTATTTTTGACTCGTTCTAGTGGAACGTCCCCAGGAAAAGAACAAATCCGAAGAGCTTCAAAGGAGTCGTTCCACTGCCAGCGAGTTCAATTCCTCGACGCTCAAGAGGAAAAAGCACAACACCCTTTCCACTTGGACTGTTGAAGAGCCCTTCAGCATCACCATTCATGCCGTCCATAAGCTCAACCATGATAGCAAGACCAAGGTGAGACATAACACTACAAATGGGTTTTATAACTCTTTTGATTCAACAGAAAACCATCTTTCATTTCTCGACTTACTACTGCAAAGAAAAGATACTTACTTATTATATCGTCGACCAGTTCGACACATGTGACGAACCTGTACGGAACCTTTCCACTAATCTTCTTAGGCGTCTTTCTGGGAAATATAAATTCGCGTTTATTTCCAATCAACTCCAAAAAGAAGTATGGGATATTTAAATTAGATAAGGTATTTAAGTCGAGGGTTGCGAGATAGCAAGGGGGATGATGGTAGGCTATTGAGCCAGTAACGTTAAACGCATAACTAGAAGATTCAAAGAGATTAGATTCGTGAAGACGTCGTGCTGCTAGACGTACCAGAAAGCTGATATAAGCCAGCGGTAAATATAATTCACGTATGCTTAAAGTAAGCGTCAGTTTGAGCTACTTAGTTAAAGTTAATGACAGTTAAGAATTCGAATACGTGTTTCTCGGATCTCCGAGTTCGGTAAACCTTACTTGAGTTGAGCTAGATTATTAATTAATTGTATTCTTAGTAATTTAATATAAAGGCAAATCCCCTTAAACGACGTAACATTATTGTATTATATGTTATCAGAGATTTTTGAGGAAATTATAACAAAATAAATAATATTATTATTCAAAATGACTCTTGGTGGTTCTTTGCCTCAAATTAATCTTGGTGTTCAAGGTGTGACCCAGGGGGTCATCACACACATATGAAAAGACTTCGCCAAATGTAAGAATGTTCTCTGACATGTGCTAACACAATAATCTTGTTCGTGCATACTCAGTCAACATTTAGCGAAATTTTTTAATTTGGCAATGTTTTTTGATTTGACGTAATTGGCTGAATTCATGGAGTCACGTGATAAATACAAACGCGTGTTCTCCATTGAATTCAAAACAAACATTAACTAAATGTACTTGTTGTTCTGTTTCTAAAACTTAGATAAAATTTCAAATTTCAGATTTGGATAAAGATGTTCAAATGTTAGGGAAAAAAATTTCTTCAAAAAGATTTTTTTAATTTTAAAAAAATCATATTTTATGCTTATACTTTTAAATAAATGCATTTAGTATACATATGTATTTTTTAAGAGAAAGTTTCTGCAATGAGCAAAAGTTGGCCACATCAAATCGCGTGAACTGATTGGCTGGAAACACAAGATAGTTTTTATCGTGTGACTATGACGTCACATGAGTTTTTGAACTGATTGACTAGAATCACGTGGCTTTCACGATCATGTGACTATGACGTCACTTGAATTGAGCCCATTGGTCGACAGTATAATATACAAATACCCAAAAAATGGAGTAAAAATGGAAGATCAAAATTCCCCGGAATTGATAAAGTACATATTCTCCATTCTTAATATTTTGTACCATGACATAGAAAATAGTATAATAAAAATGATAGACTTGTTCAAAATAAATATTTATCACTTGTGAAATATGAGGGTACTTAGATGGTATACTGTCGACCAATTACGTCAAATTCAAAGACGTCGCCTTAAACCACACACACACACACGATATACAGCCAAAAGTGGAAGCAGTTCCAACGCACGTTCAAGCACCGCAATTATATCTTTGACAGCATTTAGCTGAAAAACTTTTGAATTGAGGATATATTTTGATTTGGCTAAATTGGTCGATGGTAAAATGCATAAGTACAAATATGAGTTTTTAAGTACTATTAATGTTTCATTGGGCCTTTAAAATTATTTGTGCTAGATTTCAAAAGATTTCTGAAAAGGCTTTGGATTCAAAATTTTTAAAAAAGGCGCGCATATATGCAATTTGACGTTTTTTTTATGTAAAGCGGGTTAACTTTATTGAAATAGTCTACTACTGTTCTTATATGGCCTGAGTAGTTTTAGCATTAACTTTGTAACGTGTGATATCCCCCCCTCGGGTGAACATCTCTTTGGTTATCAGCGTGAGCTAGATGTGTAGGATTAACGGAAGAACTAGAAGCAGACGTAATCTTAATATATCTTTATTAAGATTTTTAACTTAAGCGTTTAACAATTTAGATTATAATAATATATGTGAGAGAATCTCTACGGTGGCAAAACACACAATATATATATAATAACGAATTAACCTAACTCGGACCACTATCAATTACCGACTCGCCTACACTCAATTACAATACTATCACTGATCCTAATATTAAATAGTCAATTCCATCTTGCTGTAGCCTGAAGAAACGATCACTGCAATCTTAGATGAAGGCGTGTAAATGCTCGAGTGCAATGTATGATGTGCAATGTATGAGTGACCTTGACTCAATGTATCTCTATCACGTATAATTTATGCTAGTCACCACGTAATGTTTTCCAAAACTTCTTCACGCTTGAACCTCGGATCATGTTTACATTCCTCTAATTGCCATCCTACTTACTCTAACTTCGGATATTTAAAAGCTTCCTAATTTGCATCTTTCTTTCACACTTCACTTCTTGGATTTGGTTGGAAAAGAGTTGCCATTAATTCTGGCCCCAAAGAACCCAAGGGACATGTTAAAGAAAAGATGCGTGAGCCCGTCACAAACGAACAAGGACAAAATCCGATTTATCCTTTAGATACAGACATTCGTACCCAGAATTCAAAATTCCCTTTAAACACTTGAAACATTATTTGTAAGCAAAAACTCATAACTGTAAAATTCCTCTGTTCTGGAAATGATTAATTTTGGTATTTCCCTAGATATCAAGTCCTCGGTAATCGAGTCACCATGGTCTCAAATTAGCATCCAGCGTTGTTATTGACCAGTCATTTGTTCAAGCTCTGACACTATTAAAGGCACTCCGGCACTCCATCTTAAATCTGCTTACATTCAAAATTCTGACGTTGACGTAATGTGGAAATTTGGACAGCTCTTACATAATCCTTGCCACTTGACTGTGGTTCAAATTACGTAGTCTCTCGCAAATAGTCATCGTCTTACTTTTAAGAGCGATATTATTTAACAATCAACTAATCCTTAGAGATCCGTAATGTAATTGAAGAGTGGTTGTCTAATTGAAGGATAGTAAGCTCGAAACTACATTCTGCATAATATTCTCAAATGGGATAATGCTGGTTGCTTCCACTTTATATCTACTGAGGCCAAAGGCGTAACGGAGAATATCAGCCCCCCGCAAAGTCAAGTTTTAGGCTTCCCCTGGAATCCTGCTCTTCCCCCGCAATGCGGGGGTGTACGTTACGCCACTGACTGAGGCCTTGAGCCTTTATCAGGTACCCTGTTTGAAATTGTGAGCAGGTTCCTGTTCAAGTATCATCTTCATTTTAGCACAAAGATGTTCCATGGTTCAGCATTACATTTATTCGGTGGAAACGAGCGGCTGAAATAGGAATTCCTTTTCTTCCCTTACGTCCAACGCGTGCCCTTCGTACCCATAGGTGAACAGTTCAAATTACCATGCTCCCAACCAGTCAAGTTCACCATGGGTCATCCTACCCTTGCGTGTTTGCATCACGGAGGTTTGCATCACCATTTTAACGAAATTCGGTCGCTGACCTAGGCATGGTAGGAGATAGGGTGATTTAAATTGTCCCCTAAGCGTCCGAAGATACTCCGTCTGTGCATTAGACCAGTGCTCCACAACCTTTTATCGCTGCGGACTGGTCAACGTTTGATAATTTTATCGCGGCCCGCCGAGGGTGGGACGCGTTGATTGTTTATATTTTAAATTGTTTTGATTTAACGATTTTAATTTAGTTACATTTAAGATATCTGACTACCTTAAAATCATAATTTTTTTCAAAAATTGACAACTTTTTTTGTGATTCTATTTTATGAGCCATCTTATTGGCTTAGTAAAAATACCAAACTTTTTATTTTCTATTCAATAGAACAAAAACTACAAGTATTTTAATAAAAGAAGATGCCATAACTTTACACAAGACGTCAAACTTTAAAATGCGTTTTTCTCGAAAACTCAGATGGGAACAGTGATTGCTCAAAACATTTTGAAAATAATGTGCTGAAATTTTTCGTGAATGTTTTGTATAACAGTAGAAGTGTTTTGACCTTCAGATTTATCAATCACTGTTTTATTTCAAAATTTACAGTCCTTTATGTGAATATAATCACTGGTTTTTTTTAAGCAATTTCATATATTCACTAAGATAGAGTGCTCTAGTTTTTTGTAAAAATTAAAATATGTATTATTCTGAAGGTCATTTCAAACATGAATAACAAAGTAACACATTAAAATTGAAAAATTGAGAACTTGTTCAGAAACTTTTTGTACAGAGCGGGCCCCGTTTATGTAATTTTTTGCATATTTTCACCAGTTTTTTCCTCTTTTAATAATAATAATTTTTTTTTTCTGTTTTCAATTTTGCGTTTTTATTCTTAAAATATACTAAATAAATCTAAAAATTACAAAAAATTCCTCATACCTCCATTTTTTCAAAAAAAAAGTCATTGCAAGTAGTCGGATACCTTAAATATGGCTCCAGAAGAAAATATAGTTGCACCAAAAATGAATAAAAGTGATTTAACGTGGAAAGTTGCGCAAATCCGACAGAGGTGCACCACTTTAAATAAAATGGCAATAGTTTAATGTTCTTTAGGCGGCCCGGCACAATTTGATCCACTGACCGGAGGTTGCGGATCACTGCATTAGACGACTGGGACGAAACGGAATCCCCTTTTGGACCATTTGTTAAGCGCTTCTACTCCTGTCTTTGTTTGCGAGTTATATGAGAAGGGTTCACTGCAGTTATCTGAATTACTTATTCTTAAGTTGGTGATATATCTGTTAATCAGCCTATCTATCACCTATAGACATTTAGACAGCTTTACTGAAAATTTCAAAGTGTGATTACAGTGATTGTTTTTATGATTTAAGATTCAATATTATGCCAGCTGGGTGGCGTGGTTCGTTTGTCGCTGATCTTCTGTACCTATGGTTATGGGTTCGGCCCCCAGCCCAAGTCGCTGGATTTTCATGATGCAGAAATTCGACAGCGGCCATTTAGTATGATTGTAATCTCAAACTCAGTAGCGCAACATCCCATGAAGGCCAGGGCCTACTGTGCCCATCCCAGGATACGTGACCATTGGGTGCTGAGGTGCATGAACAGATGTCCCAATCAGGTGGTCAGTCTGAAGCGAGACTCCCAGTGTTTTTAAGTCTCCAAGCAAGCTTGGTGCTAATTTATCGACCCACTGCAATAGAGATGAAAGGCTGAGTTGACCTTGCCCAGCCCGAGGATAGAACCTCGGACCTGTGGTGTGGAGGCGTGATACTCTACCACTCGGCCACTGGGTATTTCATATGATTATACGGCAGGTAAAGATACCTAGAGTGTCTGTTTGACTTGGGTGCTCTCGGCAAAATTAAATCCTAGAACAGGTTTGCATCGTCAGAGCTCTGGTGTCCTCCTCTAGGGAGAAAACTGGGCGTCAGAATTACCTGCGGCGATTGGTACTCAATTAAATGATGCCGCACTAGAAAAGAAATACCTACTTCGGGAATGTACTAGGTCTGCAATGATAAAACACTAATCTGCAGCCCATTAGAAATAAGATTCAATATTATTTCTTAAATAAACTTGCCTAAGATAGAATTTTTTTTACTTCACAGGTGGCAGTGCAGTGTGGTCTGTACTATGCAGACGAAAGGCTATGCAACCGGGTATACCACTCATCAGAGTGTATACTAGAAGAAGGACTGTGCACATGGGAGGAAACAATTCGCTTCGACATAGAGGTATACAATTTGCCCCGCATGGCTAAGCTCTGCCTTTGCATTTATGAATCTAGTACCACACAGAAGAACAGCAGGTTCAGGAAATGCCAGGTCTGTTTGATGAATTATTAATTATACTGGACAATTAAGATGTAATCATACTAATTACTAATCTTAAGTTATTTGTAGTTTTGATAACTATGTTTGCTTTTATTTTTTTTTCTATTGAAGATATTAAAGATTGAAGTAAAAAAGCTTTTTTCATATTATGTTCGTTTGCATTACTATTGCTTGTAATTCAATTCCTACTATTAGCTCCGTACTCTCTATTTATTTATTTTCGTGGAATCTTCAATCGTTAATAAAATACATTTTAAACCGGGTAATTCAAATAAAATTGTATGTACGGGATTATTTTGGATGACAATAAAGCAATTTAATTATAATTAATAAAAATTGAGATTTAAACTAATTATTTAAAGAATTACAAATACAGCCACGTTGGCATCATTTTTGGCGACTTGTGTCAAAACTTGAAAATGTTTTTTTTCTCCCGTTTTTAAAGCATTCAGTTGAACTGAAATTTTATAGACACGAGATTGTTTAGGATGACAATACGATACTTTAATTATAATGAATAAAAATGAATTACCACTTAATGCTGTGATTCTATCATATGTTTATACATATTTATATTAATTGTAACTATTTAATAAAAAGTAGCTAAAATAAAACTTTTCCTTGTTGATCTAAGTAGGAATTGACTTAACAAGTAATATAAAAAAAAAATTTTAATGATATTTCTTCTCCGTATTCTTTACCTAAAGCGAGAGTCGACACATAAGCTTAATTATTCTGCAACAAATTAAATTTATTTATTTTAACACTCAGTTCCCATTACTTTTTCTTGCTATTTAATTTTCCGAAAAGATTTATGATGCTGACATCATGTATGATAAATTTTAAAAAATGAAGAAAATAAGAAATTAAATGTTGGATACTTACGCATATTACTGCGGACCAATTTCACCAAACAAAAAAACATCGCCTACTTAAAAAATGTCTCTCAAATGCAGTCACCATTTTTCTGTGTTCGAACGTATACGGGAACAGTTTCCTGTATTGGTTGCATATTGGTTTATTTGTGTTACATTTACGATTTTTAAGTGTTATCAAACATGGCTAGTTCAGCAAAAAATAAAAAGCGCAAGATAGTAAGTGTAACAGAGAATTTCAAATTTGGTGAATCTAGAAATATGGCATTATTAGTAAAACCGACAAACCGGTATGTGTTTTATGTTCTGAAATAGTGGCGTTCAGAACATCGTGTGCAAAACAGCATTTTTGAAACAAATCGCAAATACTCTTGTCAAAAAAGTGAAACACAGCGAAATCATTAAAATAATTATTTGTTTAAAAACCGATTGTAGATGACTCTAAGTGAGCATGCATTCTACTATAAGCAATACAGTGGGTGATTGGTTAACGAACAAAATCCGTTCCAAGACTGTGTTCGCTATCCGAATTGTTCATTAACCGATAATCGATTCACCATAGACTTCTATGTGAAATTCATTAATTCATTCTGGAAAACCTAAAAATTAAATTTTAAAAAATGTATAATTTCTTAGTAAGTTTTTTTAAAAAATAATACATGCATATAGTCTTGCATATTAATCAGTCCTTTTCATTTTTTGCTCATGGGGCGTTGGAGAACATGTCCAATGTCGATTGATTTTCTCTCTTTTTCAGGATTTTCCGGAAGTAATTAATAGTATTGTTGTTGTAAAGATCCCCAACCCTACTGACATCAGCTTGGTTTGGGTGCCATTCTAAGACCCCTTTGCTCTGACATCCGCCCACTTTTTCAAAAGATCTTTAATGGCAGATGTCATCATTGGTCCTCTTTCGTCTTCCTCTTGTTCAGAAGGAGACACATTTCGTTGTATTTCTTGGTATTCTTCATTCAAAATTTCTTGGAGTTCTTCTGTCGTCAGTTCATCTTCATGTCCCATTATGAGCTCTTCTATGTCATCCTCGTTCACCTCCGATTCCAGATCTCTAGCAGTTGTTAAAATTTCATCCATAATTTCAGGGGCGTCTCCCTGATCACCTCCGAGTATGTGTTTGTTGTCCAAACACAAAAAAATCTTTCATGAAAGTGTTCTTTATCCGAATATGTGTTCGTTATCCGATCACAAAAATCTTTCGTGAAAGTGTTCGTTAACCGATCACCCATTGTATCTTACAATTCTAATATAAGTTCCTTGTCATTCAGTCTGCAACAACAGAACACACACTAATGTTGCTTTTAATGTTACTTTGATTTGAATTACACGTATAACTAAAGCATTTACAACTATACAATGCAAAAGGTATTTTAATCGGTATAATAATCGCAAGTCAAAATTATTTGACGGCACGTCTATACCTCATTAGAAAAAAAAATGGCACGTTGTTTCATAAAGGTTCGCCACCCCTGGTCTACACTAACGCCACCCCTGGTCTACACTAACGCCACCCCTGGTCTACACTAACTTGCTTTCATAATCATACTATTTTTTTCACATTAGCTTGATGTTTCATATTTAACCTGTAGGATAAATATGCCTGCCCCATTGCTTGGGTGAACACGACGATATTCGATTACAAAGGGGCCCTGAAGTCGGGTCTACCTCTCTCTCTTTTCACATGGCCATACACTCAGGATGGAGATGAGTACTCCAGCTGCATGCTTCGGCCTTTAGGATGGCTCACCTCCAACCCTGACAGAGATTCCTTCCTTATAGTATCCTTTGGTAAATACCATCCCACCGCACAACTAACTTATCCTAGTCTTGAAGAAGTAAGTATAAAGGTTTTTTTAATGAGAGACATTTCCCATAAATACCCATATTAATATCGACTGTAGCAATACAAAAGCTGATATTTATGAGAAATAAAGCAATTATTTATGATGAATTAAAATGCTTCTTTTATTTGCCTCCCTTTTTCAATTCCTACTTTAAGTTCACACTCTTCCTATATATATATTTATATATCTTGTACAAAGTTTCAATCGTTAATGAAATACTTTTTATTCATCCACTCGAGTTCAAAATACAGTTTTTCAAATATTAAATCATTAATTAAATTTAAATTATTAATTATAGTTTTAGAGAAAAATTTCGGTCTGTATTATTTTCCTAGATAAAAGCACCATTGGATGAAACAACTTTTGTTAAATTTGTGATGAAGATTTAACTTAACTTAAATAATCATGTGATAGTTAAATGTCAGCATTCCTTTTACACTGGTTATTCTTACCTATTATATTCAATTTTTATTAAAAAATGTAGTTACAAATTTAATGTGGTAAAAAAGTTTTTAATGTTAATTTAAAAGGTGTTTTGCCACTTAGTATTGTGATTCTGTCATATGTATATACATATTTACATTAATTGTAATTATTTATTAAAAGTAAATAAAATTTTAAAAAAACTTTCTTTGTTGACCTAAATAGGAATTGACTTTAATTTTTTTTCTTTTATATTACTTCTTTTTCCACAGATCCTAGAATTTGCTAATAGAGAAGTCCCTGACAAGAATGGTTCATTTTCAAGCTCTGGAGATGTAAGATAATTTCCTTTTTGAAATTATTTAAACTCGGTTTTGAGCAAAATCTTGTTTTAGGTTACAATGTTACACACAATTCCTTTGTAAAAACTAAATCTAGCATTATGAAAAAGGAAATTATATATTGCCCACAGTGAAGGTTAAAAAAAGGAAAACGTGGAAAGCCACGCGATAGAAGTGAAACTTCTTTGGCGACGTTGGCCGTAAATGCAGGAATAGATCTAAATATATTAAACTGCTGGGGAACTTACTTTAATCGAGTAAAATTCGAACTTCTTTTATTGTATGAAAATAATATTTTATGCAGTTGTCTGCATAATCATTTTCCAAGAAAACACAATAGGTGTGTAGTAACTGAAGTAGGATATAAAAATCCCCTCGATTACAGTCTATCAAGAAAACGTGAGAAAACTGCATCAATAGTGGTTCCGTATCCTGTTGTTCCTTCTCTAGCATCAGTATTCATTGTCCGATTCAAGAATTCAATGAGAGGCTTTGCTATTTCTGAAGCAAATTAACATTTAAGACTTCCCATTCACTCTCGCGCCCAAAGAAGTTTCACTTTAAAAAAAAAGAAATGTTCGTTCTTCCATATTATACCATCGACCGATTTCGCCAAATGCTGTCATCATTGCTATTGCTGTGTTCGAACATGGGTGGAACTGCTTCCAGTATTGGCAGCATGTCGCGCATTTGGTGATATGATGAAATTGGTCGACGGTATAATATGTTCGTACGATTTTTTTTAATTTTGAAATTATATCTTAATAATGGATTGTATAATAAGAAGTCAATTCTCAAATCTTTAATTATAAATGCGTAGTTTCTCTTTTTGAAAAACTACCAATAATCAAATTTCAATGAAAAGTCAGAACGTACAAATAAAATAAATCAAAAATAAAATATATCTGGCTATTTAATCACGCTTTGTATCTTTTGAAGCCCAGTGGCCGAGTGGTAGCGTATCGCACTTCCACATCACAGGTCCGGGGTTCTATCCCCGGGCTGGGCAAGGTCGATGAAGCCTTTTATCCCTTCAGCGGGTCGATAAATGAGTACAAGATTGCTTGGGGACTGAACACTGGGGATTTTCGCGTCAGAGTGACCACCTGACCGGAACATCTACTCTTGCACCTCAGCGCCCAAGGTCACGAATACTGAGATCAGTACAGTAAGCCATGGCCCTTATGGGTTGTTGCGCTCCCGAGTTTTGAGTCTTTTAAATTGTTGTACTTGATTTTTTTAGATCTATTTAAGAAATAAACATTTTTAAAGGAAAATCCATTATCATGCTACATATTCAAGCAAATGCTAAAAAATATATATACTGTTAACTTTATAAGTTAAAGAGATGTATTTGTTATTCCTTTTGAACTTATCACAATTGTAGATGATTTAACTAAAGAGTTGGCGATTGTGTGTTGCGATTATACGTAAATCTATGTATATAAAAATGAATGTGCGTCTGTCTGTACTCGATAGATTCAAAAACCATACATGCAATCACCGTGAAAATTTGGGAAATTATTAAGTATATCCCCGGGAAGGTTTTTGAAATTTTTTTTTTAAATCAGAGTTTGGGTTCTAGGTGCTACCGAACAAATATACCAAAAATATCAAAATAACATTTAATTAGTAATATTTGTTAAAAGTGTAACCATGAATAAATTGAAAAATTAAATTTTTACTAATGAAATTTACTCAAACTACTTGAAATTTGGTAGTCAGGTTCCTTTCATGGAGTAGACATCAGCTATGAATGGATTTTGCAAGGGGCGTTACGGGGAATAAGGGACGTTATAGATAATTATTTCCATTATTAAACCATTAGATATATTGTCTTGAAACGTGATACGCAGATTCCTTTCTTAAAGTAGAGATCCCCTACAAAATGATTTTTACGAAAATCGACCTCCAAAGGGCGCTTAAGGGGCGTTATGCATAATTATTTCCATTTTTAAACTATTAGATGTACAATCTTGAAATTTGGTAAGCGGATTCCTTTCATAGAGTAGAGATCCGCTACAAAATGGGGTTTTGAGAAAATCGACTTCCAAGTAGCGCTACGGGGACCAAAGGGGCATTTTACATAATTATTTCAATTTTTATACTATTAAACGTACAGTATTGAAATTTGGTAATCGGATTCCTTTTTCATACAGTAAAGATCCGCTAGAAAATGAGTTTTCGTGAAAATCGAATCCCAAGTGGCATTGTGGGGACTTAAGGGGCGTTATAGATAATCATTTCCGTTTAAAAACTATTTGACGGACAGTCTTTAAATTTGGTATAAGCGGATCCCTTTCCTGGAGTAGGTTCCGCTATAAAATGAGTTTTGGGAAAATCGCCCCCAAGGGGCTTTGAGGAGAATTAAGGGGCGTTATATATAGGTAATTATCTCCTTTTTTAAACTATTAGACGTAAAATCTTAAAATTGAGTAAGCAGATTCTATTCATTGAGTAGAGATTCGCTATAAGATAGGTTTTGTAAAAATCGCTTCCTAAGTGGCGTTGCGGAAGCTTAAGGGGAATTATAGATAATTATTTCTATTTTTAAGCTATTAGACGCACAATCTTGAAATTTGATAAGCAGATTCTTTTCATGTAGTAGAGATCCGCAACAAAATAGGTTTGGGGAAAATTGCCCCCCCCCCAAAAGGACACTGAAGAGGATTAAGGGGCGTAATAGATAAATATTTTCGTTTTCATCTATTAGACCCATCTGCTTAAAAATTAGAAGGTATGTTCCATTCATGGGATAGAGCTCCTCTATCAAAGAGTTTTGCAAAAACCGACCCCAAAGGAGTGGAGTTGCGAGGAGGTTAAGGAGAGTTATACAAAAATTCCTGTTTTTGAATTTAACCCATTTACTTGAAATTTGTTGAGCACGTTTCTTTAGTTGAAGAGAGTTCCACTAAGAATGGAGTTTACGGAAATCAACTCTAGGGGGAAGTGAGGGAGTTATTGGAGCGTATTGATAGACGAAATTCCCGTTTTCGAACTTCTAGGACTATAATAATAAAATTTGGTTTGTATGTTTCTTTTGTTGAATTGAAATCCGCCAAGAAGGCTCTCAACAGGGTTACGGGGTCGTATTGAGGATAAAAATTCTGTTTTTGCTCTATTAGATTTAGACTTTAAATTTAGCACGCATGTTTGTTTTTTGGAGTAGAGATCCACTGAAAGTTGCTTTGGCGGAAATCTACATGGTTATTGGATTAAGTGAGCGCAAAAAAATCTTTCAACTTCTATATATATATATTTTAGATATTAATAGAAATTAGAAATTACAATTTCTGTTTTTTTTTATATCAAGAGGCGAGAGTTACAGCTATAATTTTTTTTCCCAATAGAATCGAATTCTTAATGCTAGATATCAATAATTTATATGTATGTAAACAGTATGTATTTATAAAACATCGGGAAATACCCAGTGAAGTGGGTGGGTAACAGCTAGTACTGAATAAAGTAGAGCTGTGCTTCTCAAACTTTCAATGTTTGCGATCCATTATTCAATCAAAATTTGCTTTGCGCCCCCTCTCCTGTCATACAATAACGATGTATTTAATTCAATAATACTATACTTTGACGCTAAACGTACAATACAACTTTAACCTCTTAAGTCCCCCGACGTATATAAACGTCTCACTCAGTCAGTGTGTTAATTGACCCAGACGTATATATACGTCTTTCGGGAAGTACTATCTTTTCTGAGAACTGCTATCCATAAAATTATTCTGAAGGTTTTGGAAAGTACTAAAAATGACCTTGACAGTGTTTTCGAAGGATTTACTTATCTCAGAGGATTATATTATTTATTCCCCTTTTCTACCCCCCCTTCAATACACCACATACGCTTACCTACGAGCTAAACGGTGGCATTGGGGAACGAATCGCGTAATTTTTAATCGGCAATTAAGGGATTAATGGGGTCAGTGGTAATTATTACACTTGTCCTTAACTTAGTCTGGTTAAATTAATTATAAAATACATTGTGCAGTACTGATACATTTATAAGTGCATTATAGTGTAAATGAGCATTTTATTTTTTTATTATGTCAGAATGAATTTGTTTACTTTCAGTAAGTTAATAATTTTTTTAAATAATCATTTGTTTTCAACTTTTCAATATGCTCGCGCCCTCCTCGTAGGGTTATCACGCCCCCCAGGGGAACGCGCCCCGCAGTTTGAGAAACACTGAAGTAGAGTGTAAAACAAATTTTTATTTTAAATGGATAATTATGGTACCTTTTGCGCTTTTTTAGAGAACTAATGACCTGAGTAATGCATGAGTAATTTAAGGGTTATTGCATTTCAAAAACAGTTTCCGGTTTTCTTCTTCAGTGGCTCGACTGCCCTGGGTGGGTCCTGGCCTTCTCCAGAAGTTTTGTTTCAAATTTTAGAATTTTAGTGTTTCGGTATTGTACTAAACTTCAAGTTAAGATGACTTCTTATAGCTAAAATATGATTAGCTCACGTATATTTGTAGTAGTTTCCGTATTTGACATTGAACTTTTCATTCCAGCCTCAGGCCAGCAAATCTCATTTGCAACAACTCCAGCAGATCTGCGAGAAAGACAGCCTGTACCAGCTGCACGAGCAAGAAAAAGAGTTAATGTGGTTCTTGAGGAAGCACTGTTGTGAGCAGCTGCCAAACTCCCTCCCAAAACTTCTCAGGTGTCTCAAATGGAACGACAGGACCGAAGTGGCTCAGGTAATCTTTCGGGAATGTTGAACTTTATAATGCCAAGCAACATTTGTCTCTTTGGTCGAACAGTAGCTACGAAATCAAAATATTGAATTCCAATCCGATATTCGAAAACTCATTTCAAAGCGTTATAGCGTTCAGGACTTCGGAGCGTTATAGTAAAAAAACTAAAACAGATAAAACAATAAAGAATATTAAGGTGACTGCCTAACTTCGGATCAAATTTTTTTATAAAAACAAATTTTGGAAACAAATTGAGTGATTTTAGGAAGAAAATTTTTTAAAAATATGTAAATACATAAAATTTTTTAAAATAAATATTGTACTTTTAGAAAAGTTGGTTGTTTTCAAGAAAATTTTACCAAACTTTTACTGAAACGAGTAACATTGTGTAAAAATTTCTAATACAATTATCATAATTTTCTTTATACACAGCATACATATTATGGTGCTCTTCAAAATGAACCAAAATCTAAGAGAAGTATTAAAATACAAAAAAATTACAGACAATTATACATAATTGATATTTTTCAAGTTTTTCTTTATAAAAACTACCCTAAATGAAAAAATATTTAACCTACAACAAAATTTATGGCCCACTTTATGAAAAAAATAGCATAATAAACATTCCCACAAAATTTCAAAACGTTATCTGGTCTGGTTCTGAAGATATCGTGCATCTGGTAAAGAGTTTCTTTCGAAAATATAATTTTGAGAAAAACTCATTTAAAGTTTTATTTTACTGCCCTTTTGCAGAGAGTGATGTTTTTTAAAATCACTAAAACTTTATTTCTATTTCGCGAAAAGGAAAAGGAAAAACTGTTATAGAAAGAAAAATGTTCAAACTATAAGATTTTAAAATAAAAAAAATACCTTATGTAGGCAAAAAAAAACATTTTCAAGGTAGGCATTCACCTTAAGAATACAGAAAAAAATTCAAGGTTTATTTGCATACTTTACACGTGTTCTGTGTGTGTAACCTTGGTCACACGGCCTACATCGATACGATAGTCCTGTTCTTGCAACACTTCACTCAACATGGCACTATCCACGTTATTGACAGCATGTTATCCTTTCATGCAGTTCTGCAACATCACGTGGCAAAGTGATTAAGAAAACATGGTCTTATGTAAAATACCAAATTTTCGGATAACACGGAAAAGATAACGCATGTTGAAAGATAACACGTAGCGTTGATAATATCATGTTGAATTGAGTGTGGCAAGAACTGGACTATCACATTGATGTACGCCGTGTAACCAAAGTCTCATATACATGGAATACCTGTAGGACATGGGTGGGCAGACTTTTACTGGGTGTAGGCTACTTCTATTGATTGATTGATTGAATATTAACGTCGCACTGTTCAGCTACACGAGGGCTTTTGGCGACGGACCACGTAATTTTGAACCATGGTCAAGTGACGTGGACGACACCTGAGCTGGCACCTCCCTCTCCTAACTACCACACCACACCAACGGGAGGACGTTTCAGCTCTCGACAGATTTAACGTGCATCGCTGCCCTACACGGCGGGTCTTTAGCGGTACTGGGTTCGAACCCATGACAAAGCAAGCCACGGTCCGATACCCATACCACTCGGCTACCGCGGCCACGTGGGCTACTTCTAATTTTTTCAAGGTGTTGCAGTCCACTCAGTATTAGTCGCATACACAATGGTGGGGGGAGGCTCCACGGGTCCGGACCTTCCTCTATAGCCCATGATTTTTTTTTCCCGATCGATTATGATCCCATATATATAGTGCGTAAAATTTAATTAAGGTATCCGATTACGTTCGGAACTGTGATTTTAAAAAAGTGCATAAATAGATACTTTTCATGATATTTAGTGTCACTTAGATTAAAATATATGTATAAAATTGTTTTAAGTACATTTTGACAAAAAGAAATTATTTAACTATAATATTTTGCGAAAAAGTAACTTAGAATAACCTTTATTCAAAATATTCTCCTTTTGTGAAAAATGCTTCTATTATAATAATATTTTGCCTGTATATAGCTCAGACCTCTGTACAGAGGCCCGATTATGATTTTTGAAAAATTCACATTATTTTCAGAGTTACAACCCATTGAAATAATTATCGGCGTTTTTTTCTTAAGATTTCTCCCCTCTGTTGTAGTAAAACATGGATAAACCCACTTCTAAGCTATATATTTCTAAAATTCTAGTTGAGCCTCTGTACAGAGGTCTGAGCTATATACAGCCAAAATATTATTATAATAGAAGCATTTTCAACAAAAGGAGAATATTTTGAAAAATGGTCATTCTATGTTCATTTTTTGTCAAAATATTGTACTTAAATAATTTTTTATTGTAATGATATTCTTAAAACAATTTTATATACGTTTTCTAATCTAAGTGACACTAAATATCATAAATATTATGCAGTTATAGACTTTTGCAAAATCATGGTTCCGAACGTAGTCGAATACCTTAAGTATTTGTTATTAATAATTTTTTTATTAATTAATGTTAATTATATATTCAATAATTTATTTCTTACTGTTCTTTGTTCCTGACAATCTACAAATTATAAAAAAAATGTATGGCTGTGTATTAGGGTAGGATATGAGAATGGTAGACATCATTCGACCCTAGACCACCACGCCGCCCCCCCTTTGAAAAATTCACGAGTGCGCCCACTTCCCAGTATCGTAGGTGTGGTAAGGTAAGGAAAAAAAGGTCCAACAATATGTATTATAATTTAGTAATAAATACGGACTATATACTTACTTACGTAAATAAAACAAAAAAACTTACTTTTTTGAAGCCGCGTTTAATGCAAAAAGCAAAATACAAACATATTAATAATAGCCTCAAATATAATAAAATCTAATGATGCATTTATAATCAAGCAATTCAAAATACATTAAAAAAATAAACATTTTCATCTAAAATTAGTTCTCGTAACTTAGTCGGCGTATTGTCAGCCAATCTTGAATATTTCCGTATATCCCAACTACTAATCTTCAGGCGGTCACCCCAAATTGTCTTGGCAATCCACTGGTCAATCGCCATCGACGTAATGCTTCCCCGGCAGTAAGGTATGTAAATAAAACTTGAATTGTTTTATATTCTTCCAAATGTTCCATTATGCTGTATTCAGTTTGAGTCTCTTTTATTATAGCACTTCGAAGTCCTGGAAGGATTTACGAATAATCCTGTATAATATTGATTTGTACAGTAGCTGCTTCATGACCAGTATGTTTCAAGTTAGAAATCTGGTTTGTCTATAAGTTATCTGTGGTGTAGTTACTCCTTATGAGGTGTTCTTTAGAAATTTTGAAGAAAGCTTCACTTTCTCATATGCACTAATTTCAACACAAATTAAGAAAATTCGTTTTCAACAATCTATTATGCAATTCTGATTCAACTTTCATTAAAATTAGCTGAAGTTACCAAATCAGTAAGGTCTGAAATAATCTTTTACTTGTTTAAATCTTTTTTTGATTTTAATATATCACGTAAATCAAAATTATGAGTTCCTATTTATGGAACGAAGACTCAGTGGTCGAGTGGTAGCGTATCGCGCTTCCACACCACAGGTCCAGGTTCTATTCTCGGGATGGGAAAGGTAAACTCAACCTTTCATTCTTACTGCAGTGGGTCGATAAATGAGTATCAAGCTTGCTTGGGGACTTAAACATTGGGAGTCTCGCTTCAGACTGATCATCTGATCGGGACATCTGCTCATGAACCTCAGCGCCCACTGGTCACACATACTGGGATGGGCATAGTAGGCCCTTGCTCTCATGGGCTGTTGCGCCCCTGAGTTTGAGTTTAATGGAACACGTCCACTAAATAAGAAACACCCTCGAAGTTTTCTTTTTCCGAATCATCGTCAGGAGAATTATTAAAATTTTGTTATTGAAGTTATCATTTCGAATGAAATAAATATGTAACTAACTTTATTCGTAGATGACAAAGCTACTTCAACTGTGGACAGTCATGACACCCTACAAAACCTTGGAACTCTTAGATTATGCCCACCCGGATCCAATGGTTCGCAGCTTCGCCGTCCAGTGCCTCAGATCCATCAGCGACGATGAACTTTCTCTTTACTTACTGCAGCTGGTTCAAGCCCTTAAGCATGAAACATACCTGCAGAACAGCCTGGTCAAATTTTTGTTGGAGAGGGCCCTGGAGAACAGGCACACAGGACACAGGCTCTTTTGGCTTCTCAGGTTAGCCACTTTCATAGCCAATCCAAGAAGCAACAAGAGTATCAATTAACAATATGTATGTATAATCATTCCACCCATCTGGTATAGTGGTTGTGACGCTGACTGCTATGCCTTTGGGTCTGTTTTCTAATCCAGAGGAAGGTATGAATGTTTGTAAATGTACGAGGGTTGGGGCATAAGTCATGGCAACTATTTTTTTTCTTGTAGATATGTGAAGGATCACAAACTTATATGTGTCGTGTGGAAGTTCTACAGCCATAGTGTGTATGCTGAACAACAGATGACTCTGTGATAGCTGGTAGTAGCGCGGTGAGGGCTGTGAAATCAGTCAGTTGGGGAGTGTCATGTGAGATGGAAGTAACCCGTTTTGAGCAGCCCACTTACATCAAAATAGCCGTTCTCAGAGAGAGAAATGCGATGGAATAACACAGTGAATTTGATCTGACCCTGTGTCTTTGATTTCATTCCCAAGATTAAGGAACCAATACGTGGTAAGCCGTTTGCAACACAAGAGGACATTGCTAATATTGTGAGCCAACAGGTGACCCGATTTACTCAAGGTGCGGCAAATGCTGAGGCTGGTGGTATTCAGTGCCTCAACATCGTTGGCAGCGTGTGGTGATAGTAGCAGGGGACTACATTGAGGGTCTTTAGGCCCAGGTTTGTCATGTCAGCTTTATGTGTACTGTGTTGTCATTCTTTTGCATTGTGAAGGTCATATTGCCCTGTATACTACCGTAATAAATTAGTGTATTACGATATTTCAGTGCTGTTCACTGCCCACACATGTAATTAACACCGTGTCCTTCCGTCTGAATGTGTCACATTTTCCAACCGGACTGGTATTTCAAGAAAAAAAATAGTTTCTATGACTTTTGCCCAACCCTCGTATATTGCCTTTACGGCATGGAGGTACTCAAAATAGCCGTCGAGCCACAAGTCCTCTCGTAAGGTTGATGGAAAGGGAAGAGAGATGGGAACCCCCCCTGATCACCTTTAGGGTGTTCTCCCTCAAAATTGGGGTAGAACCGAGCCAAATCGTACTGGTGCTCAAAGCATTGGCTTTCGACAGACGTAAATTAATAGTCCCTTGCCTCGATGAATTTCCTGGGCCTCAATCTGACACTGTAAGACAAGTAGAGTTAGAAACAACACCATGTATAATCGTTCATTCACTACTGAGGATTCTCTAACCTTAAATGGAATATCTTTTTAATTCTATTTATTTTCCTATTTGATTGAATTACACTTTAAGCAAAGTGACCCCAAGTATGCACTTCTTCAAAAAATCTTTAATGTACAAAATATCTCATCAATTTTAACCTATATATATAGGGGGAAAGAGTCTCACTCACTCACTTATCACGAGATCTCATGAGTTACAGACGTCAATCTTGAAATTTGGATACAATATTCCTTTTAATGCGTAGAGATCCTCTAAGAACGGGTTTTACATCGAAGGGGGTTGCGGGAACGTTATCAAAAAAAATTCCCATTTTTAATCTATTAGACCCTTTTAAATCTGGTAAGCATGTTTCTTTTTGTCTAGAGATCTGCTAAGAACGAATTCCATAGAAATTAACTCCCAAGGGGGTTGAGGGAGCATTATGGATACAAATTTAACCTTTTTGAACAACATATTAAACTAACAAACTTGAAATATGGCAAATGTGTTCCTTTTTTGTTGAATATAGATCCAGTAAGAACCAGTTTTATGAAAATTGACTCACAAGAGCCGTTGCTGGGGCGTTGTAGACAAAAATTCCTGTTTTTCGAAATATTATATTTACACACTTTGAATTTGGCAAGCATATCTCTTCTGTTGAGTCAAGTTCCGCTTAGAACGGGTTCTGTGAATAATATCGACTCCAAGAGGGGGTTACGGAGTCGGTTAAGAGTAAAAAAAAAAATATCATCTTTGATCAATTAGACCAGTGTTTCTCAAACTGTGGGGCGCGCCCCCCTGCGGGGGCGCGATAGCCCTACGAGGGGGGCGCGAGCATATCGAAAATAAATTATTCAAAAATAATTAATTTACTGGAATTAATTAAAACAAAATACTTTCAGACATAATAAAAAATGCACTTTAAATCTGATATAATTTATAGGCATGCGCGCGCGATTTTAAGTCAACAAAAATAAAAACTTCTTTAATACCTAATTAGCTATCTTTGATTCTATAACCAAATAAAAAAAACTTTTATTTGATTTGCTGTAATCCCATGATGAGAGATTTTTTTTATTACGCTTTCTGTTTAAACCTAATATACAAATCTTTCAGAGAAAAAACAGATCCCAGACGCAGAATCGAAAAAAATTTAGGAACATAAAAAATTCACCACTGTCATTATTTTTGAAATACTGCACATTATAGCTGTAATCTGTTTAACCTTCTAAGTTATTGGTACAGTTAGTTATGACCCCTCTCTTACGTGTTTGTTTCTCATTTAGGGAAGTTGTAAGTAATGTATTTCTCCGTTACGCTTTTTTCCATGCGAAAGAGATGAATTTGGAAAACCACGGAGAGCACACTTTGAACGATTACTTGGCCAAGACTTATTTTTACGATTATTCTATATATATAAAGCATAACGTGAAAAACGTTTTACACAATTTCATTTAATCATAATGAATACACTTTTTACCCGGAAGTGGTCGCGCGGGACACACAGATCCCGAAATGGTTAATTCTGGCAAAACTGTTTATTTGTTACCAAAGAAAAATTGAAAAGTCCTTGAAAGTAGGTAAGTAAACTTTCTCTTAATGAAATTATTCACTGGAATCACGATTTGTATCGTGTACAATAAAATAATTGTAAAAAAAAAAAAAAAGAGGGTGACTCATTAATTCCGCTCGACCGTATCGAGTGCGTGCCTGCTCCCGGGTTAAAACATGTTGAAGTCTTTTCGCTTTAAATATTAAAAATAATACTGTTATTCTTCATCGGAATTTTATATTATTATTCATTATTTAACATCAAATATAAATGCTAATTCTGTGAGGCTTAAAAATTACCATTCGCTTAAAACTAATTATAATTTGAGCAACCATTTTTAAAAAATCATTTTACATTTTTGTAAACATTGTCGAGCATTTGACTTTGCACACTCTTACAATTCAGCTATTATATCAATAATGTTTTATTTTCTTATAAATAAACTCGTGCAAAGAGCACTACAGCCGGTATACTTTTAATGTATCAGTGTTGCACAGAGTATTTTATAACTAATTAATTAATACTAAATTAAGAACAAGTTTAATAAGTATTAACGACTTCCATGGGCTTGTCTTGCAGAGCAAAGTTTTTCAAAGGAATGCTTATGATTGGAAATTCACCCTCTGAGTTATTTTTCTATATTTAGCAAATATCTATATTTTGTCTTCTAAGCAGCCACCGCATTTTGCAATATGTTCAATTTAAAAATTAGAGAAAGGAAAAATAACATAATAAGTATCCTATTATTTTATTTATTTATTGCTTAAAAGTATTATACAAAATTTTAATACTTATGTTACTAATTTGTATGGTTTATAATTAAGATCGCCTATTGTAGCTTTAGCATCAAAGTGCATTATTATTCCATTCAGTACATTATTAATGTATAAGGGGGCGCAATAAAAATTGTGATCGAAAAGGGAGGCGCCAGTATTGAAAGTTTGAGAAGCACTGAATTAGACTTATAAATCTGGAATTTTTCAATCATACCTCTGTGGCGGTGTGATATCTATGAAAACTAGTACCAAACATCACGCGATGATGATCGTTTTGGCGTGGTCGGTAAAGTACTTGCGTATGGAACGGAAGGTACCTAGATCGAATCTTCCTGCCGTCATTGGTAACCCTGGCCGTGCAAAAGAACCGCACCCTTCACACGCCGCAGTCATGGCGTCATCTATCCACCGCAAAAGCAACTAAGCCGTCAGACACAAATGACGCAATTCTCAAGCCGTTACGCATGAATGACGCAATCCACAAAGTGAAGCAACCTACCAAGTGACGCAACTGCTTACATGCTCATCATGAATATGGTATCGTTCGTTCGCCTATTCGCCGAATCAATGGCATGGGAGTATCTGGCGGTGGGATATCTAAATAAACTAGTACCAAACATCTCGTGAGGACGATCGTTTTGGCGTGGTCGACAAAGTACTTGCTTACGGAACGGAAGGTACTCAGATCGAATCTTCATTCCTTCACTTCTTTTAACTAGTAATCTGATAAAAATGGTGTTTGAGGAAATTGACTTCGAGGGAAGGGGGACTATAATGGTATAAATTAGAATTGCACTTCTGCTTTATAAATTCAATTCTTGTCCTTAAATAAAGAGGCAAAGGCTATAAGAATCTTTTTCAATACAATCGAAGGTTTCACACTCGGACTTAAACAACAATAACTTACAATATTATGAAACACCTAGCGAAGCGAACGGGTGGCTAGTTTGTAAAATTGCATTGTTCCTCAATTTCCATTCAATTACAATAAGAGACCTTTTTTTAAATTAGTACTGAAATCTAATTTAGGTCGGAGATTCACTTTCCGGAGGTGTGCATCAAATTTGGACTCATCTTAGAGGCCTATTGTCGCAGCGTTCCCACCCATCTGGAGGCCTTGGAGAAGCAGGTAGATGCCCTCAATCAAATTAAGAAAGCCAGCATCCAGGCACTCAAAAAAGTCAACGTCAAAAAGGTGTGTATGGCTAGCTTTATTTGTCACTTAAGAAACCTGTTCTTTTCCGAGGAATTCATATTCCTAATTTTTGTATTTAAATATTAATAATCCGATAAGTATTAGTAGTACAAAATGTTTTGATAAATAAGTGGAAGGGAATAATTTTTCTAATTTATTTGAATCCAGAGAAAAAAAAAGGTACTTGTGGTAGCTTTGGCTGTTTTTAACACGCTTTTATTAGCTCCACCTGTATGCAATGGAATCTTTGAATTGGATTTTTACCCACTTTAAAAGTTCCGATTAATTCGAAATTTTGCACATTTGTCAAGGACCGATGACAATACTATATTTGAAAAATTTTGTTCCATTGATTTGAACAGGATCATCAGGTTTGACGATTTCCCATTTCCAGATTTGGTGACTAAAAGATTAATTTACAACCCTAAAGCGAAAACGCTCATGGTTAATACAAATAGTAATACAAAAATATCATTGACCTTACACCTTCTTCCGCATTGAATATTACAAACTTAGCTCTTCCAGATTTGCTTCAGTTGGCTGATCCTACATCGACACACTGACAGGATGCCAATGCGAATTCCAATTTCTAAAAATAATGACGCACTTAAGATTAATTCATTAATGATTAAATGATAGCTTAAAAACTAAAAATACACGCTTTAATTGTAAATCGAATTTAAAAAAGGAAAACAAATTGTAGTTTAAAAAAAGAATTAAAAAACGCGCTTTTATAGTTACTCGGACTAAAGTGTAAAAAATAATTCTTAATATAAGAATAAAATGATTAACGAGAAAATTTATGTCATTGTGGTAAAAGCGTGGGTGCTTAGTACTACATTTTTGCACTAACTCTGCATTTTAGAATAGAACTAGCAAGAAATTATAACAATTGATATCGAACATTCCCCCACTTTTAACACAATGACATTAATTTTCTTGTTAATCATTTTATTCTTATATTAAGAACTATTTTTTGCTTTTTAAGCATTAACAGCACATTTACTTCACATACTTTACATTCAACTATCAATTTTGTTGAATGTGTTTTCCATCTCAGTACTTTTTTTCTCTTATCGAAATGTGATGGCACCATGAAATCTATCCAGTGGCGTACACAAAGGCGGGGATGGGGGGTCAACTTACCTACAGCAATAGATTTATAATTTTTACTATACTCGGCACCTTCATGTACGTATTTTTTAGAATGTAACTCCCTCTTCCATAATAAAGGTCTGTGTAGCCATTGAATGTATCATAAAACTTACGATACTCAGAAGGAAAATGTATGGGTTTTCTTTTTTCAGTAGTATCATATTTTATCAAAACATTGTATGAGCCTCTGTAATTCCTAATTAAACAAAAATTTCAGGAAAGTAGTATTTAGTACTATGAGTAAGATGTATAAAAATATGAGTCTAAAATTGACTCGAAGACAAGTTTTTAAGACAATAACTGTAAAGAAAAAAAATCTTTTGAGCTAATAAAACTTTAAGTTTCTTAATTTTATGCCTGTTATTTTTTTAAATATAATAACTTATTGGTACTTGTTGTAGAAACCATAAGTTAAGAACCCCTTTTCCAAGATTACCAACATGAACATTGAAGATAGTATACAATAAGGTACTTTTACTACCAACACAATGATGGACAGTGCGGGTTTATCCATAGGGCGGACGCCCAGGAGCCCGGATAAGCTGGACTTTCTGGTTATAAATTTCGTGCCACCAGTGCCAAGGGGCCTGTAGATTTTCTGCGTCAAAGGCCCAAAATGAGCTTAAATCGGAACTGATAATGGAACAGAAGTTGACATGCTTTCTAATTTCCATGTATTCGGCTTCATGGTCCCTATAACCCAGTAGTCCCTAACCGATATAGGTCCGTGGAACAAATGATAACGGGCCACCCAAGGAACATTAAATTATTTCCATTTTATTTACTGTGGTGGGTTTCTCTCGGGTTTGTGCGATTTTCCATGAAAATCTCTTTAGATTCCATGTTAAATCCCTTTAAATTCATGTTGTTGTTTCTAATGCCACCTGTCTGACGTAGTCAGATCGAGGCCCACGAAATTCATCGCAGCAAGGGACTAGAAGTACGCCTGTCGTTGGCTTTGGCCTTGAGCACCATACAGGTGACAGTACGAATTAGCTCGGCGAAATTCCCTGAAGGGACGATAAATGGCGATACCACCTATCTCCCCCTCTACAATTTAGGCATGGAACTGAAAGGGAGGATAATATTCTCCAGTCCCCTGCACTCGTGATTCATCCTACAAGACTTCGGACCCACTGGTTTAACGAGCACGTACTCCGTGTGTACTCGGAGAGTATTTGGTGACATCGGGCATCGAACCCAGGCGTTCCGGTCGGGAGTCCGATGCTCTAACCACTAGGTACCCACGGCCCTCTTGAAATTCAATTTTGATGTTACTGTATTTCGTTCTGAAGGCATGTTTAAATACAGTAAAAATAAAATTATTAAATCAAAACAATCTAAAATATAAACAATCAACGTCACCCATCAGCCGGTCGTGGTAAAATTATCTTACGTTGACCGGTACACGACGATAAAAAGGTTAGGGATCACTACTATAACCGATAACTACCAAAGAAGCAGCCAAACCATTTCACTCCCTTTTACCAAAAATGGCGGTTTTTTGCATGAGTTAGGATAATAGGAGACTAGCGAAAAATTTTATATTTCTGTTAATACTTCCTTTTGAATTCCTTTAACTTTTTTACAGGATGGTAGAGAAAAACTGAAATGCTACATTCAAGAGCTGTTCGGAAAGAAACTCCATCAACCAAAGTTCTACGGCCTGCAAAACCCTTTAGATCCTAGATTCAAATTCGGAAAAATCAGGTAAAAAGGAACATTTTTTGCTATAACTTATCCTGGACAAACTTAAAAGTTACATTCAATTTTTTGTTTTCCCGTTGTATATTCGATTTAATCAAATGGTAACTTAAATAATCTTTTTACTTTGTTTAGAATAGAAAAATGCAAAGTTTTGGATTCCAAAATGCGACCAATATGGCTTGCCTTCGAAAATACCGACACCTACGGGAAAGACGTTTTCCTCATCTTTAAAAACGGAGACGGTAAATTTCTGATCTTCTCTCTTGTCTTAGTTTAAAATTATATTTTGATATAGTAACGTATTTAAAATTTGCTGCATTTCTCTTTTGCAGTAGCAATAACGGTACTTATGTATTATCGCAACCTTTTGGCGACATTATATGAAACGAAGTTCCTGGTTGCCAGTTCAACTCGTACGATACATAGGAAATCGGGGTTGACAACGTGGCTAGTAATTAATAGAGTTGGCGATTGTTGCGATAATACGCAAGTACCGCAATAACTTAAAAAGGCAATTAAACTGATAATTTACGTTATATAATTTTAATAATAAAAATAAAAGCTGAGCTTGAAAATATTACCAACATTGGTACATAAAACAAATCAAAACACGTCACCAGTACCAAAAATGTCGCCAAATGCTATCATCGCTGTTGCTGCTGTGTTCAACACGTGAGTGTTTTCCCCCTATTAGATGCTTATGGAGGTATTTGGTGATGTATTTTGATTATACAAAATTGGTCAATGGTATAACTCGTAAGAACCAAATTTGTTTTTTCATTTTTTTTCAAGCATAATTATTTATTTATATTTGTTTTTATCATATTACATGTTATAGAGATAGCCAAATATTTTCGTATTTGTTTTGCAGCTGTTTTGCTTCCATATATACCTCTTAATATAGTGTTTTGGTTCAATAAATTTGATGTATGAATTATATTAAACACATTTGTGTTGCCAATTGTACAATTTATTGCCGCCAATTGTACAATTTATTGCCAATGATTAACCACATGCCGAATATTAATCACCAAAAGTTTTATGAGTTATGGTAACATTTTGCTAAGCAAGCAAAAATTTGTTGGAATTAGTCAAAGGTCCTTACTTTATTGTTAAAAACTTAATTTATTGGCTTTTGTTTTATTTCAAACTATTACTATGTATTTTAATAATAAAGATAATAGCTGAACGTGAATATTACCACATTAGTACTTATTACAAACAAAACATGTCACCAATTCAAAAAAATGTCGCCAAATGTTGTCATGTTGAATGTCGTTGCTGTTGTGTTCAATATACACGAGAGTGCATATGCTCGTTTATGTATGGTACTTGTGTATTATTGCTATCTGTTAGTGACATTATATGAAACGAAGCACATTATTGCCAATTCAACGTATATGAATGCACCGTGGGTAGCCTAGTGGTTAGAGCTTCGGACTCCAGACCGGAAGGCCTGGGTTAGATGCCCGATGCCATCAAATACCCTCAGAGTACACACGGAGTACGTGCTCGTTAAATCAGTGGGTCCGAAGTCTTATAGGCTGAGTCACGAGCGCAGGGACTGGATAATATTTCCCTCCTCTTCAGTTCCATGCAGAAATTGTGGAGGTGGAGATAGGTGGTGTCTCCATCTATAGTCCCTTCGGGGAATTTCACCGAGCTAAATCGTTCTGTCACCTGTTTGATGCTCAAGGCCAACTACAGGTGTACTTCTAGCCCCTTGCCACGATGAATTTCGTGGGCCTCGTTCTGACTACGTCTGACAGGTGGCATTAGAAACAACAATAGCAACATATACGACACGTTGCCGCTTGTTGTGATAATACGTAAGTACCGAGCGATATAACTGAAATACTTCAAGAAATGTTATTTTCTTTTTTTTTAGATCTCCGTCAGGATATGCTGACGCTTCAGATGATTCGTATCATGGACAGATTATGGAAAGACGAAGGGCTAGACCTTAGGTGAGAAATACTTTGATACTTATTCGTTATATGGACTATGAAGCAAAACACCATAAATAATGTCTTATATTGGATGTTAATATTATGCTGAAATATTATAAGAAATTGCTGTGTCAAATGCAGAAATATTGTAAGCTTAATTTAAAAATCAGTTTCTGTAACTGAAATCAGTGGCATACACAAGGTTGGGGTTAAGGGGTTTACATCCCTACGATAGGTGATCAGATTTTTAGTTTTTAGAGTAAAGATTGCGTCTCAGTGCTTATGCTTACATTTTTTAAAAATATATTCCTACGAAAGTAGTCTGTTTACGCTACTGACTAAAATCCCAAAACGTAGTTTTGAAAGAAAGAAAAAGTCCCTTTTTTAGGATCTCTTAAGGTAATACTTCCTTTAAATCTTTTATAATTGATTTTTACACAATAAAATTTCCGGTATTGAAGCGAAATTTCATGCAAGCAAATTTCAAATTTCGAGTACATTTTTGCTTAAAATTATCCTTAGTGAAATAAATCATATTTAGTTTTCCGCCAAATAAGTCTATTTTAATAAATTTTATTAGAGGACGAAATTGTTACTTTAATCTGTAGATAATCTTTTGTAAACGAGTTAGTCAAATTTTACAGATTTCTTTCTTCCTTTGTGAAATAAATATTGTTATTGAAATAGTATAACAATGTAAAAAATATTTTCAATGAACAACTCAAAGTAAATTTTATCACACAAAATTAATTGGTTTCTATATTCAGTCATGTTAGCTCTTCGGTACTTACGTTTTTATCGCAACAATCGCCAACTCTATCAATAACTCGCCATGTTGGCAACCCCGATTTCTTATGTTTCGTACGCGCTGAATTGGAAACCAGGTACTTTGTTTCACATAATGTCGCAGTCATAACTTTATTGCTTTCTTAATTACTTCTCAAATCAATCAATACAAACATAATTAAATCTTGATTAACACATTTAAACTACAATATCCGTCGTTTCTCTAATCAATCGATTCAAACCAGTCCCAAGAGAGACTATCTCTTCTACTTTCTTACACCGGACCAAGCCTGTGGTCGCTCTCTCACCGAAGGAATTGCATTTTCTCCGGTTCAAAACAATTCAACACCTCCGCTTTCAAAACACGGGACTCTCTCCCTCTCTCTGCCCGCACTCTCCGGAGTCAAGCAACCGTTTTTTTTTTTTTTCAAACACGTTAACCCTACCGAAGCCGCGCCGATTCGCGCCAACATTCCATACTCTCTTGCCAACAGCAGTCTCGAACACTACACGTCACCGTCGAGATTATGGTTAATTTCAAATTAAGCATAAATCTGAAACCAAAACCTAATTGCTGTTGCAGACCCTTTCTTAAACCACCTAACTGCATATACACAACAGTACAATTATTGGTAAATCACAATTATGGATTACACTCTACCGAGACATATAAGTAAACAAAAAAATCAGCACATTCACATAAAAAGTATTACCAAGAGCTATCCTAAAAAAAATGTAAAAAACGATACAGAAAATACAGTTTACATACAAAGAAATACACGTAGGAAAATTCACCAAATCTAAGTAAACAATAGCTTAGAAAAGAATTAAGATTCATAATACGAACAATACTCTCTTAACCTTTTCTCACTCTCTATATTCAGATAGTAAATAAACAAACTAAAATTATCTCACTATGAATATCAAGTTTCTCAAATAATCTCGAATTATTTCCAAGAGTATACTTGTAAACAGCTAAATATATAAATCAATCAATAATAGCTGGCTTCCTAGCAAACTATGAAAATTCCCCTTTTAAACATATATGCACATACGACATTAACAAAAAACAATACTAATAAGGACACATTCTCCTCCATGACTGTCCAGCCTCAAAGGGATAATTTTACGTCCACACAAAGTCCAATTTTAAAATGTCCACTTGGAGAGGGGGAAACAAGTGCCCCGTCCCCAAAAGTATTCAGTCCCCGTTTCTCCATCCGCACTGGGCCAGAGACCCCACAGTCTAGGGGTCGGGTTCCACCCTTAACCTTTCACACAACCGTACCGGGAGAACGAAAACGAAAATTAGATGAGGCGGGTGCCAGCGAAATAAATCGCTTATACCCAAAATCGCGGAGAAAAGGATGAAAGAAAGACCAGTATCTGAAATCACTCCCCGCAGGGGAGGCTGGAGGAAGAAAACGGCCGAACGAGGACGAAACTTGAGTACGTCACGAGGGCGAGAATGGAAGAGCGCAGGAAGGAGGGGGTGGCAAAACGCGTTTGAAGAGCACCAAAAACGCAGTGGGAAGGAAAATGCTGCTTTTTTGCAGCTGGAATGAAAAAGAAAGGAGTCTGCAAGGGAAACTTACAGACGACATAGCAGGTGTAACGAAGCTGGAGACAGCTTTAACACTGATCCCAGTTCTGATGAGAGGCAAATGCATTTGAATGTTTTGAAGTGTAGCAATTAAGTGTTTTTGTTGTGATTACGGCGGTTTCAAGGGCAGATTCCATTTAGTAGTTTTGTAAGCAAAATTTAGTTTAGAGTGAGGATACGTGAAAAGTGTTTGTGCTTTAATTACTGGGTTGTCGTGATTTTGGATTGAAGTAAAAACATTTCTAGAAGTTCTAGTGATGTAAATATCGATCGGCTCCATGTGTAAGTCGTGATGAACGACACCATTTCTAACGTACCAAGGTGTGTTAATAATGATTCTAAGAATTTTATTTTGAATGCGTTTTGTGTGGGTCGGGGCCGCGGCCCCCTATACGGGGGACCCATACTCCGTACCGGGAGATGCCGTGTGTTTTCAATTTAAGCCGCGCTCGTTTCCTCATCTAGATATTCGGGGTCATTATATTCCCTCTTTCTCGTAATAATTGTCGCACGCTCATAATACCATCTCTGATCAAATCCGGCAGTTTCCAAGCAAGTTTTTCTATTCTTCTTTTATCCTGCGAATATTTACGTTTAAAATTCCAGTGCTGGGGTACAAGTATGTTTGCTTAAGGCTTTTAAATTCACTTTTTGTTGTAATTTGGCAACTGTCATTCTGCTTAATTCTTAGGCAATTTCGGCTTTTTTTCCCTCTCAATTTCATCATCATCTTAGTCCACTCGCTCTTTACTAAGGATTACGAGGTTAACATCTCCTTTAGCTTTATCTTTTCTTCAATGTACTGGCGTTTCTTCTTTTTCTTCGTACGTCGGTAGAAATTAGCGGTACATTAGATAAACCCCCTTTTTTCCTCAACAGCGACAGGTTGTACTACAGCATCTGGATCCACACTAAGCATCTGGACTTGTTCACTTTTAAACACAAGAACCTTCTCGATTGCTTGAGGTACTCCGTGTCTTCATTTGACAATTTTTCCTGCTCTTCACTTAACAATTGATTTTGCTCGCTCATTCTTTTACATCTTTCTTCTGGTAAGCACTTCTGTTCTTCTTTCATTCTCATTTTATGTTTCTCTTGAACATGTCACGTCTGCTCTTCCACGAGCCATCTTTCCTTCTTCCATCTCATTTCTTCTCGAAAGAGAGCGTGTTGTCGTAATTTATTACTTTCTCTTAATTACTTCTCAAATCAATCAATACAAACATAATTAAATCTTGATTAACACATTTATCTTGATTAAATATAATAATCACATAACATTTAAACTACAATATCCGTCGTTTCTCTAATCAATCGATTCGAACCAGTCCCAAGATATATATATATATATATATATATATATACTATCTCTTCTACTTTCTTATACCGTACCAAGCCTGTGGTCGCTCTCTCACCGAAGGAATTGCATTTTCTCCGGTCCAAAACAATTCAACACCTCCGCTTTCAAAACTCGGGACTCTCTTCCTCTCTCTGCTTGCACTCCCCGGGGTCAAGCAACCTTTTTTTTTTTTCAAAACACATTAACCCTACCGAAACCGCATTGATTCGCGCCAATATTCCATACTCTCTCGCCAACAGCAGTCTCAAACACTACAGTCGCCAATAGGCTGCGAAAACACGTATGTACTACATCTTCGATTTATGTGTTGCTAGGTAAAATCTTAATATAGCTCCTTTTACTATACTTAATTTCTATCCAATACTACCCCATTAATTTCCAAATGGGCGATAAAGTAGAATCCAACCTATAATAAAATATACCAATAAAGAAATAGCATATTCTGTTTTTTTTTCTAACAGGATGATTCCATATCGTTGTATGGCCACTGGTCACCGTGTTGGTTTGATCGAGGTGGTTCCCGATGCAGACACCATCGCCAACATCCAAAAAGAGAAAGGTTTTACGGCGACTTCGGCTTTCAAAAAAGGATCTATCCTATCATGGCTGAAAGATCATAACCCGGATGACTTCAGGTCAGTTAGATTCCTGTCTGACATTCAGTAAATTGTTTCGAATTATCTTATGCTTTTAATCATACTTTTTACTTTGTTTTCAGAATAATTATTAAAATATTCTAAACCTTAAAATGTTGAAGTAGGTGCAACCAAAGATATTCTTAAGATGAAGAGATTCTAGATATCTAATATCTATAAATATTAAAATTACCATTTTTGTCAACTTGTACCTTTTTTTCCTTCTAATGGCAGATTATGAACAGTTATTAACAGAGTTCATCAATCTTCCTAGTACATTAACCGAAAGCAGGTATCTCTTTTTAGTGCGGGCCATATAGGCGGATACTTTTGACACCCAGTTTCCTCCCTAGAGGGAGGCACCTGAGCTCTGACGTTGCGAACCTGTACTAGGATTTAATTTTGCCTAAAACACCCCCCCTAGGGTTCTTTTACATGCCGTACAATCATACGACATGGCTGCTGTCGATTTTCTGCATCATGAAAACCCATCGAACCCGTAACCTTGGGTACAGAAGGCCAGCGATAAACCAACCACGCCACCCAGCTAACAAAAATGTTCAAGGTTCCATCGTAATAATGCATATAAAAAAAGAGACCAAAACTTTTTTTTAAAAAATTTGGTTGAATATTTTTTGTGTTTTGTAATTATAAGAAGGGGAGAGATGTTTTATGAAAACCATGTTAGTTTATGCTAAAAACGAAACAAAAAACGTGGAGAAAGTTTTCACATTCTATTCAATAACTAATCAGTAAGAACTTAGTTCTTGACAAATGTCTTGATGAAATGTTATTTCATCACTAAAAACTTGCTCAAAATAACCTTTAAACTTTCCTAAAGAACTTGAAAAAAAAATTTTAAACACATGCCTTTAACTACACCCACTTCCAAAAGTTAAGCACAAAAATGTAAAATGCAAAAAAAAAAAAAAAAAAAAAAAAAAAAAAATTAACAAATACTGCTTTGATTGACACAAAATTTGGCAGTAAAGTAGCATATATATTTATACATAAAACAAAATCAATAATTATATACAGAAATGAAAACATTAAATTTTTGTAAGTTATCAGATAATGCCATACTGGAGAATTAAGCAGAATTATGTATAAAGTGAAAATAAACAGCATAAAATGAAAAAAAGGACATTAATAGGGTATGTGATCCCCCTCATCTGTATGCAGAGTTTACACCTTCTGCCAATGCTTTCAATTAGGTGGTCAACCACCGGAGAATTAAGCAATCGCCATTCTTCTTGTAGAGCAGTTTCCAGCTCAATAAGAGTGGCTGGAGGTAGAAAACGTGAAGATACAGCACGGCCGAGAGCATCCCAAAGATTTTCAATGGGATTAAGGTCAGGCGTGAATATGCTGGCCACGCCATACGTGCAATCCATTCACTCCCCAGTTAGTCATCGACGCTGTTAGCTCTATGGGGAAGTGCTTTATCGTCCATTCAAACAAAAGTAGGGTTAATTGCTGCAGCGTACAATCTCGCAATGGGTTCTAGGACTTCATCTCGATATCGGACAACAGTCACAGAAGCCCGTTTACAGATGTGCAGGTCGGTGCGGTATCCTAATGAAATCCCTGCCCACACCATAATGCTTCCGCCTCGGAATGCGTGATGTTCGGTGATGTTTTGGGGCTGATTGCGTGTTTCTTGTTTACATCAGATCCTTATACGCTTGTCATCAGGCTCCAGAGCAAATCTTGACTCATAAGTAAACATGAAATTGCCTTAGTCAGACACAGTTCAATTGCCATATTCCTGGCACCACTTTAATCGTGCCCCTCTTGATTGGACGGATAAAGGTACACAAATTCGAGGTGCCCGGGCATACAGTCCACTCATATGTAATCTTCGGCGTACAGTAGCTGCAGATATAGACCAATGGACGCTGTAACTATAGATGTCACACGTGTGGAGGTCGCTCTGCGATTCCGCTTGGCTACAATAGCAATATATCGATCTTCCGCGGGGGTTGTAAACCTTGGGCGACCGCCTACGGGCAACTGTCTGTGTGGTTTGGAATTGTTTCTACAAACGTGAAATTACAGAATGATGAACGCCGAAGAAAAGAGCAACATCTGTGATTGACTGTCCTGCTTTAATGCACCCCCACAGCACGCCAGCGCTCAGAATCTTCCATTCGTTTTCTGGAAGTCATGGAAACACGTATGTCTTGAAAACAAATTGTACGAAGGTTTTAACACCTTCTATCTCAGCACTTATAATCAACCTCTGTAACCCTTCATAAAGCTGGCTTCTTATAAGACTGCCCCTTTCGCATATTTCTTGACATCAAAGCACGATTGGCTGTTACCTAACTAACTCGTATTTGCATACTTCCATCTACTTCTGCAGCGAATTGCATCCTCTTCAATTCTGATTGGCTTCCGGAAATTAGCATTTTCCTCTCCGTGCTTAACTTTTGGAAAAAAGTGAGTGTATATACTAATAAATTCATACATAAACAAATTCATTTTATAAATTATCAACTTCCCAATGTGTGTGCAACATGACACTTAATTCTGATTATCCTTTTTTTCAATTCCTACTATTAGCTCACGCTCTATATATTTATTTATTTATCTTGGTGGGATTTTCAATCGTTAATAAAATACATTTTAAAGCGCTCGATGGAGCTGAAATTTTATATACATGATTATTTTGGATGACAATGCATTAATTTAGTTATAAGTAATAAAAATTAATTGATTAAAACTAATTAGTCAAAGAAAAACAAATACAGCCACGTTGGCATCATTTTTAGCGACTGAGAGACCCTTTTGGCGACTTGTGTCAAAACATGAAAAGGTTTTTTTTTTCCGCGTTTTAAAGCGCTCGTTTGAGTTGCAGCTTTCTATACACTATTGTTTTGGGTAAAAATGCGATAATTCAATTATAATTAATTAAAATTAATTGACTGAAACTAATTATTTAAAGAATTACTGATACAGCCACGTTGGTTTCACTTTTAGCGACTTGGGTCAAAACTTGAAAATGTTTTTTTTTCTCACTTTTTAAAGCATTCAGTTGAACTGAAATTTTATATACACGATTGTTTTGTATGACAATACGATACTTTAATGATAATTAATAAAAATTAATTACCCCTTAATGTTGTGATTCTGTCATATGTATATACGTATTTATATTAATTATAACTATTTAATAAAAAGTAGCTAAAATAAAACTTTATTTTGTTGATCTAAGTAGGAATTGACTTAATTTTTTTTTATATTACTTGTTAAAAAGTAAAATCTTGAAATTAATGATTACCTAAAAATAATTTTTACAAATTCTTAGAATCTGAGAAAGACCGCTTTAAAAGTTATTTGAAGGATTTAGATTAAAAGTCGAAAAATATAACCTATATGAATGTTTCATTAATTTGTGAGCCATGATCAGAAACATCCACCGCCTTGCTTTAAACAGTAACGCGATAGAAAACCAAATTTTATCCACATTTTAGCATATTTTTATTTTCATGTAAATAGTTTCATTTAATGAGAAATTCGTTTCATTTCTGTGAAATAATCGCCAGAAGAAACCGATATTTTTAAAATAAATGTTCCAACAGATTTTGGAAAAGATAAACCAGCGTACACGAGAAACAACTTGGCTGTAACGAAACCTTCTTGATTCCTTGATTGTTACCATTTGTTTGGATGGAATACTTATTCATCATTGATAGGGATTACAATATCGGTATTTTGAGCCATTTGTACAATTTTATAATACCGGTACTCACAAGTTTAAATACCGGTTTTTCGGTATTTACTAGAAATCTTTTAAAGTTGTTTCCACTATATATTCAGGGATCACCAACATAGCAAAATAGTATACGTTTTTGTTTGTCTGTCTCCCTAACCGGTGAAATTAATTAGACTATGGATATTAAGTTGCACCGCACCATCAAGAGATGTGATAAAATATGAAAATCTTCTAAGGAGGCGGGCCAAAAGTATATTATTACAGCACAGAGCGATACTGCACACACGCAGGATTCGTAGTCCGATATTCGTATCTGTGAAAATAAGATAGCGGTTGTGAAAAAAGTGCGTAATATTTCAATATTTTTTTTAATTGTAGTTTGTTATCCACATTGTATTTGGATATCATACTTAGGGTTCAAAATATTTTTCAGATTCGTTATATATATACTCATAAAGACTAATCCATAATGAATAATAACTTTAAAGAACATAAAAAAATCATTTGATAATACTTCGGTTTGGTTATTCATATGATATAAAGAATATAGTGGCACAGGGTAAATAAGATGTTCCTTTTCTTTTTCAATTCCTACTATTAGCTCACACTCTGTATATATTTATTTATTTATCTTGGTAGGATTTTCAATCGTTAATAAAACACATTTTAAAGCGCTCAATTGAGCTGCAATTTTATATACATGATTATTTTGGATGACAATACAATAACAATTATAATTAATAAAAATTCATTGATTAAAACTAATTGTTTTAAGAATTACAAAAAAAGCCACGTTGGCATCTTTTTTGGTGACTTAGCGATCCTTTTGGCGACTTGTGTCAAAACTTGAAAAGGTTTTTTTCTCACGTTTTAAAGCAGACACTTGAACTGAAATTTTATATACACGATTCTTTTGGATGACAATAGGATACTTTAATGATAATTAATAAAAATTATAATTATCACTTAATGTTATAGTAATTAAGTTATTAGTTAAGTAGGAATTGACTTTAAAATTTTTTTTTATATTACTTGTTTTTTGTGTGATACTTCATATACTGTTGTAATTTATAAGGTACAAATAATTTTTGTGATATTTACACTCTCTAATAAAGCAACTAGCAAATACAACAAAGGAACACCTGTGTTTTCTTTCTTTTTCTAAAATTTCTACTACCGGTATTTAGATCTAAAAAACCGAATACTGGTATTATACTTTTGGTCCGATATTGCAATCCCTAATCATTGATGTATTTGGTGTCGCAGATTATTTATAATTAAGCTTATTTTTAATGGCAAATAACACGAATTGCTTCAAGGTAAGTACTCGTTGGCAGAGTTTAGTTTCAAGTACAATCACTGTACGTTATCGTAAATAAGGAAAGATCTAATTTTATACACCAATTTTTTACTCTTTGTGAGATTTACTTTCACATCTTTTAGCTTGAGTCGAGCGGCGGAAGAGTTCACACTGTCGTGTGCAGGATATTGCGTCGCTACTTACGTCCTCGGAGTGGCCGACAGACACAGCGACAACATCATGGTCAAGACCAATGGACAAGTAAGGGAATTCAGTTATGTGTATACTTAAGTTCTTTACGTAGATACAAAAATGTCTAGTTATTTGTAATACATTGGCATGTATATTAAAACTAATTTTACCTCTTTTTTCAGCTCTTCCACGTGGATTTCGGTCACATTTTAGGAAAATTTAAAGAGAAATTTGGTTTCAAGCGAGAAAGGGTGCCTTTTGTCTTGACGCACGACTTTGTCTACATAATAACGAAAGGACAGACCCAAAGGTCGCAAGAGTTCTCCAGGTAAAATTCTATCTTCAAGATCATAGGCTCTTAAGCATTCGGTCATCACGTCCCTCCTTCCCAAGATTTTGAACATCCCTCCCCGAATTAATATTCTTTGATCAAAATACATGGTCTAGTAGTTTTTCGTTGGGGATAATCTAGTCTAGTATGGCATACCTTTCAATACTTTTAACAGGCCTTTCAGAGTCTTAAAAGAGGGAAATCTCAAAGTTACATGAGAAACTGCGTGAACCACCTAAAAGGCACCGCGGACCAGTTTAAGAACTGCTGTTCTAGATCACGGGGGTTCTCAAAATGGAAGCAATTTGATTTTAATTTACGTAACACTGGGAAGCACACAAAAGGGCTATTGGTGAAGGACCTCGTAATTTTGAACCATATTCGGATGCACTGGCGTAGCTAGTCTTGAGGGGGCCCTGTATCAAAAATTCCTTGTAGGGCCCTTTTGGGGTCTTTTAACATATAACAATTTTTTGCTTACACATGTTGAGGTCCCCATAGCTTGGGGGCCCCAGTATCATTGATACGGCGGTAGCTACGCCCTTGGTCGGATACCTCATCACATAATCATCTAAACTTAGCACCATCGTGAGAACTTACGACATCAACAGAAACTATGCCAACCACGTGTTTGTAACTATCACTCCTCGGCTACCGCAGAAAAATTGTGAATCTATGTTTTAGAATGGCGAACCTTTTTGGATCAACACACACACGCGTGCCATTTTTTTCTAAAGTGTTTAATGAGGTAGAGACGTGCCACCAAATAATTTTGACTTGTGATTATTGAGAAAATAATACAACTAAATACTAAGAACACAAAACTCTTTATTTACTACGAAAAAAAATACATTTTGCTCTGTATAATCATAAATGTTATAGTTGTATGGGTAATTCAAATTAAAGTAACATTACCGAGACTTTGTTGCTGAAGATTGTGTGGATGACAAATAACTTATGTTAAGATTGCAAGATGTTACTTTTTGTAGAATACATGCCGAATTTGAGTCGTCTGCCGAACGGTTTCCAAGCAATTAATTAGTTTTGCTGTGGTTCACTTTTTTGACCAGAGGATTTGCTTCAAAATGCCGTTTTACAGACGATGTTCTGTATACCACTATTCCAGAACAAAAAACACACACCTCTTTGTCGCCTTTACTAATAATGCCATATTTCTCGATTCACCAAATTTGAAATTATCCGTTACATTTACTATCTTGCCCTTTTTATTCTTTTGCTAAACTAACCATGTTAAATAACAGTTAAAAATCGTAAATATAACACAAATAAACTTTAAAAAATACAGTTGTGTCAATGAAATTGACTATGCTATGTGTAGACAAACTTTGCATCATAAGCAATTGTAATCTACGACGTAACTAAGGTATACTCGTAACAAACGAATGTGCTCCCAGCCGCACCGCGACCGATCACTCGCATTTGTTCTTGATACTTCATAGTAAACTTTATTTTGAAATAAAATACAAACCATTTTGATCGCTTGCGTGCCCAGAACATTGTGACACGTGCCAATGGTTCGCCATTCCTGTTCTAGATATATGTATAATTTTCAGAACGGCCTATTTCATTTTGTAGGAGGAAGGTAACTTCTCTGCACCCGAAACAGAATGACAATATTATTCTTATTAACAATTCGCGATTCCCAGTTTCGTATAGCGAGGTTATAAATCTGTCAAAAACTCAGCATTCATGTAAGAATAACGGGTATGTTGTCTCATACGCCAACCATGTCACTTCACTATAGTTCAAATTATGAGACCCGTTATTAATAGCTCTTATAATGTTTAGGCGAGACGTTAAACAATTCATCAGTTCGCATTCTAACAGTTTTAACTGCATTGCCAGGTACTCCATTTTAATATTTTTCGGAAGCTTTATTTGTAATATATATCAGAAAAATTAATACTTTAGGGGGAGGAAAACGAGTTTTTTAAAAAATAAACTAGGGGATACCCGTCCACTTCGCTATGTATTTCGAGATGCTGTATGACTACATACTGATATCTAAATTCTAGCATTAAATGCCGTATCATACATATACATTTCAAACAATTTTTCGTCCAATTTTTACTCAGTTGCCATAACAACTGCTTTAGAACAACTTTTTGCTAGTGAGCTCAAAAAGTTGTTCCAAATAAAAGTTGCTTGACATTCCAGCCAATGGGGTTCTTCGGCGCCCTACGTCATATACAAGATGGCAGCTTCGGTTTCGTCTAACACATCAGATATGCCGCATAATATTTTAAATAGGATGGTGCTCCGTTTCTGTTTACACCCATCAACAAAAGCGCAAGCGAAATAAAAGAAATATTTTTGGATGTTCGTCTTCCGAGGCAGAAAAATCGGCGATTAATTTTTCAATGTGGAGATAGAGCGCGGCTGACGTCAGAGCATGTCGTTTTGCTTACGGCAACCCTTCCCCCTCAGATTACGCCAAAAATTGGACGAAAAATTGCATGGAAAATGTACGTAAGATACGGCCTTCAGCCTTTGTATTCAAAAACATTCTTACACCGCTAACTTCTTGTGATTTAAAAAGGGCAGGGCTTGAATTTTTGAAACGGAAGTATATTTATATTTTACACGATCCTGTAACTCCCTTGGGAGACAATTTCCGCGAAAAACCTGTACTTAACGGTTCTCTAATCAACAAGACGTGATTGCCAATTTTAGAGTCTGTAGGGCTAATAGTTCAAAAATGTTAATTTTTTGTGTGCAATACCACGCAATCCAACTTCCGCAAAATCCCAATCTTAGCCGATTTCAGCTCAACAAAAGAAACATGTCTGCCAAATTTTAAGATTGTCTAATAGCTCCAGAAATCTTGTAGAGTGAGTAAATGAATGAGTGAGAGTTGCTTTTCTTTCCCACACTTAAAAAAATGTTTCTTTGAGACATGCATAGCTGATGTTCGATATTAATATATTAACCCTTTGAATTATATTTTAGTCCATATCTTTATTTACTACGGACTTGACAAATCAAATTTATTCTTGTAGCTATTACGACCTCACTCCCGAATAAAGAAAGAAAAAAAACACTGTTGGCGTCATTTTTCCGACGCTAGGGTGTGGACCTTTTACCTTACCCTTCGATACTTTTCCATCAGCAAGACAAAGTGATAAATCGCCAGAAGTTGCTATTAGTACAAGAGAAATTTTCGCCAACTGCAAACTCTTTCGCGCTGTTCTCGAAAATTATTAAGACCTAACAATAAGAAGCTTTTAACTGTGCAGATTTTGTATGTTGCCGCTAAAACTGTTCCTCTGCACACAGAGAACCGAAAATTACTCAAATTTAACAGTGAAATATGTCATCCACATGATTTTAAAATGGTTGAGCATTATAACTGAGTTTTTCACAGGTTTCAACAGTGTTGTGAACAAGCTTTCATGATTCTGCGACGCCGAGGACCGTTGGTTATCTCCCTCTTCGCCATGATGTTGTCTACAGGCATTCCAGAGTTAAACAGCGAAAAGGACTTAGACTACTTGCGTGAGACACTGGTGTTGGACATGTCCGAACAGGAAGCCCTCAAGCACTTCCGTAATAAGTTTGATGAAGCCTTGAAAAATAGTTGGAAGACCAGTATCAACTGGATGGCTCACAACTGGGCCAAAGACAACAAGATGTCAGATTGAAAACGGTGCTTTGTTAAGATATTAAAAAAACTAGTCCATGATTTCTATGTTATGTAGAATTGAGATCGAAGATTGGCATCTCTCCATAAGAAGTCTCTCGGAAGGACATAAGACATTTAGTACGAGAACTGCTGTTGATGGGTAGTAAAATGCCTGTCTGAGGTAATGAAATTGATTCATTGTAAATCAACTTATGCCATTGTTATATATCATTTCATTTGTATTTCTTTTTCCTTTGTGAATAAGATCTTCATTGGTTTTCTGTTATTTTCACTTGCCTTGAAGGTATTTATTTAAATGTTCTTTATAATGAAATGAAATCTTGAGTATTTTTTAGAACATCAAACTTTACCCATGAAAAGAATTTTATACTTGTCTATTCTAATCATGAAATTGACTAATGTGCTGAATTTAAAGAAAAAGATGCTCGTTCAAATATTTAAGACAGCTATATCAAATGAGCTTAAGCTTACAAACAAAATGCATATATTACATTAATAAGCAAAGAATTCAAATACGTAACTCATCATTTAAGAGTTATATCCATTTTAGTCAGTTACAATATTAATCCCTTGTAAATATTTTCAGTGGAAAAATCAGTAATGTAAAGGGTGTTTTTTTAGAGGTATAGAACTTTAAATTGCAATAAAACAATGATGTATTATTCGATTGACATGAATTTTTTTTATTCAAAAGATAATCTTGTGGCAGTACATTTTAAATATGATTTCTGGCATATGACTGCCACGGCTGGCTAGGATGTAGTCCAATCTGGACATCCAATTTTCGGACCAATGATTCCACCAGCCCATAAAGCGCCCCAAACAGTCTAGTTTTTCGACATACACTTGTGGATTAGCTTCACTCCAAATGCGGCAGTTTTGTTTGTTGACGTAGCCATTCAACCAGAAGTGCGCTTCATCGCTTAACAAAATTTGCTTATGAAAATCGCGCGCGCGACCATTATTTTCGAAATAAAATTGCACAATTTGAAAGCGTTGTTCAGGCGTGAGTCTATTCATGATGAATTGCCAAACCAAACTGAGAATAAATCACTTGACAGCTGTTGAATCGGTCGCCATCTTGGAAAGTAATGCCAACTTAAACTTCTATACCTGAAAAAAAAACTCTTTATTATACCATCAACCAATTTTGTTCAGTTAAAAGATGTCACAGAATTAGTGGAAATGGTTTCCACTAATTCTGTGACATCTGACACTAATTCTCTGACAATGAAGCATCCTTTTTTAAATATCATAAAATACAAACTATATACCTTCTATATATAATAATAAACTCCTCAGTTATGAGGAAAGCTTCTGATGGCATGTGCTTTTTAAATATAATTTCTCTACCTGCCAAGTGTTAAAAATATTGAATGAAGAACTTCATAAAAAAATTTGTTAATCACTTTAGACCAGGGGTTTAATATAAAATAAAAAAAAATTTTGATCCATTTTTATTTTTAATAAAATTCAAATAAATAACAATAACTCACTTAGATATTCCCAACTGGGTGTTGAACTCTTTTGTGGGTGGACTAGCTCAGATCCCAAACACAGATGAATCCACACTAACACAGGAAAATTTTATTAAAATATCCATAAATGAGACTTAAATCAATGTTTGAAAAAGAATAATACAAATTCTAGTTACAAAAATAGATCCCAATTTTATATCCTGCATTACAGGTTATTGTTCAGAAGTTGACTACTTTTCCATCTTCCAATTTGATGAATGGATTCATTGCCATAAAAAAAAAAAAAAAAACTAAAAACTAGTGCTCATGGGGATTTGTGGTTGTTACTTGCAAACATTTCATCAAGTCCATCCAAGTAATTTTTTAAAAAATAATTCAACAAAATGCTTTTTTAAATTTGTTATTTTTATACAATACATATATGTAGCTTTTTTTTCACTTGGGGGGGGCGCTTGGAAAAGTTTTGATTTTATAAAGGCATTCATCGGTTACAAAAGTTGTTTAAAAATTGCTTTAGACAATGAAGAAAATCATTAATACAGAACTGTTTATGTATATTTTTCAAAGTAATATAACAAAAGTCAAAATTTACCTAATTCAAAATTATACCCAGGCTTCTAATATTTTGAGTTCGCACTGAAATATCAAGTTAAAATTTTCAGCTTTCTATAGTTACTTTGCCTTCATTGAATACTTCAGCAGCATAAAATGAAAAGCATCAAATACTTGTGGATGATAATGAGTTTATAGCTTTTCAAAACGTATAGAAACTTATGTAATGCTACTGACTCCAGTTACATATTAACAATTAAACAAATCTATTTCAGGTAGAGGAAAGTTTTCTAGCTCTTCGAAGGTTTTACTATACCAATTGACACAAATAATTTAAAACTTTACTTACCATTTTTTTTTCTGAACTAAATATTAGAAATAAATTGAAATAAAACCAATTCATGTGAGTAAAAAATACTTTTTTTATTCATCACTAATAATTTCTATAGAAACTGTGTTTAAAGATTATACCTCATTTTCACAATTTTTGTGACAACTTAACTGAATGCATTCCTTGTTCCATGAAAAAAATTTATAAAATTACTGAAGCTACTAAAATATTTATAAAAAGTACAAACAGTATTTTGAAACAGCACAATACAGCCACAAAAAGTTTTTAAGCTATTGTAGGAATGTACACATGATTAGTTTGGCCATTTCAAAAAAACTTTTGTCAAATAAGCATTGTTATATTTTAATTTAACCTATTATGCACAGTTTTTAGAAAGCTATTCAGAAGTTGAATAAATTAATAAGCCTGTTTTAATGACTTTTTACATTAATACAGAATAAACCTTAATAATGTATCACATAACGTAAAATAGCATATTTTAATAAGTCCCAAATAAATGTTTTAATAAATTATATTCAAATATTCAGTAAATATATAAATCCATTTAATGTTTAATTTCTAGAACTTTTTTATTTCCCTTTCACTGTTAGTTAAAGAATAAGATGGAAATACTAATTCGGATCTGTTATAACAACTTCCTTGTAAAGATACACAATTTTATAATTCATTATCTTAAAAATTCAGCAATTTTTCCTCCCATTAACAAATAGAAACCAATTACAAATTTTTTACATCTTATTGAAAGGAATGTAATAAAAATTATTTCTGCAAACCTAAACTGGAACAATTAAATATGTTGATTACAATATCATAGACATAATTTACATTTTGGATTAAAATGCATCATAGAAAAACTGGATAATTTAATGACAAAAATAAGTAGAATGCTTAAGATATAAATTAATTTAAAATATGATTAAAAAAAGTTTTATTTATGAGAGTAAAATCAATAGTAGAAAACCATTTAATTCTCCATTTTCAAACAATTTTGTGAATATATATATATACATTCCAAAATTCTTAACCCATACTTGGATAAAAAGAGATTTTTAATTGACTAAAATATACTAAGTTCTCACACTAATAAATACTTATTAGAAGTGACACAAATTGTACATAAATACAAACAGCAATATTGATTTTTTTTAGTATAAAAAATGTTGAGTATTTAAAGTATGTTCAATACAACTATTCATTTTACAACCAAACAATTGTACAATAAATATAATTTATACAAAATCACAAATTATTGCTAACATGAAATACTATATAGATTCCAAAACATTTAAAACTAAAGCTTAGGCTATCATACATTCATCTTTTATGTTTAACAGTTAATAAAGATCTGAAAAGTATGTATCATAAAATATCACTTTTTTTCCTTTTTTACAAACAATATTTCTATCAACATGTTCACTGACGATTAATTACGTAATGGATTCCTTTGGTCCATTATCAAGATGATGTAGAAACAATTTGATTTAAGTTAGGAAGTGAGTCCCTGATTGAAATGGCTAACTTCTGCTCCCTGCTATCTTCAGGAAGATAAACTAGTATTTGGTCAATGAGAGTTGAGGTGAGAGGTAAAGGAACATTACTACAACGTAAAGGCATATCCCCCTGCAAAGAAAGGAGATTCAGATAAAAGAGAATAATTTAAAAAAACAAAGTTACAGAAGAAAATGCACAAAAGAAAATGCTAAAAATTTAATTCAGTTCAATTAGGTTAGTTGCAGATTAAAGTTGAAGTGATGACATAACAAGTAATCCGAATCGACAATTAACTTTTGATACTTCTACCTCCAATGAGTAAGTTGTTTATCAATGTTGCACTTTGAAGCTATATGAGAGCAATATGGGGATAAACCTCATAATTTAGAACTTTTGTCAAATGACAAGGACAACACTTAACCTAGCACCGAACTTTCATCAAAAGGGAAAACATTGAGCCTCAAGAGATTTCAAATCTGCCTCAACGTCTTTACACTAAAGGTTTTCCATAAGTTTTATTTTTCTTATCAAAAGAAATTCAAGCACAACTATTTAATGATCAAATAAAATATTGACTTAAGACCATTCCGCAATTGGCCATAATTAAAGGTCATGGATCATACCTGAGCTGTTAACCACTTAACTGTCGAGGAAAAGTTATACAATTCGCTCCCCATGCCACTGCTTTTCACACAAGTGCATGTAGTCATGCAGTATATTAAGGTAAAGAAAAAGTATTAATAAGTAAATCCTTTGCAAACACTTTCAATGTCATATTATTTCATTTCAAAGCCTTGAAAATAATTTTGCTGATAGTATGCATGCAAAAGATCATATTTCATACATATACACTATGGGCAGTTAATGCACCACTGAGATAGGTGTAGCAATAAGATTGACTGATTGATTGAATATTAACATCGCACTGTTTAGCTACACGAGGGCTTTTGACGACGGACCACATAATTTTTAACCATGGTCAAGTGACGTGGACGACACCTGAGCTGGAACCCCCTCTCCTAACTACCACACCACACCAACGGGAGAACGTTTCAGCTCTCGACAGATTTAACGTGCATCGCTGCCCTACACTGCGGGTCTTTAGTGGTACTGGGCTCGAACTCGTGACAAGGCAAGCCACAATCCGATACCTATACCACTCGCCTACCGCAGCCACAGTGTAACAATGAGATATTAGTTATGACACATTTAGTAATTGATTTTGTCACTTTAAAAGAGGAATACTGCTAGTGATTTGTGGCACTATACTGTGACCTCAAACCATGCACAATGAGAAGTTAACCATATAATTAATAATTTTAGGCATAATTTTAACTATAAAAAGGAAATTTTTAGAAACTTAGCAATTCAGGAACATAATTTGAATTTTTTTAACTCACTAATTTATTTAGGAAAGAAACTACATCAGGGGTTAGACATCCCAATCTACTGGCAGGGTTCGGACTGTCAAAAATAACCTTATGAAGTCTCTGTCCAGCAAGAAGAAGCAACTGGGAAGCCAGCAGAGGTTTGTCTGTTACAGCAGATTTCACCTACAAAACAATTTTAAAAAAATGTGGCCTTTATATTAACACAAGCAAAAAGAAAAACAAAAGAAAAACTGGGAAAAAATGCAACAGTATACATTTTGTTTTTACTTTTTAAGAACTAATTAGAATTCCTTAAATTCTTTCCTAATTTTATCGAATTTTATTTTTAAATATATTGAACAGGACAAAGCATTACAATATATAAAATATTTACTTTCGTGTTGAATAACATTTTACTTTTCTCACAGGAAATGATAGATTTCATTCATACATATTTTACATGGTATTCCCATCATTTGAAATGATAACTGATTAAAAATTAATATAATTGCAAGTATTATTTTAGAGATAACTAGCATAAATTATTAAACGGTAAAAATAACAGATCTATCATTCATTATCATCAGTATTTGCAAGCTAGAAATTGAAATACATAGAAATGACAACACCTAAAAATATATAAATTTTTGGAAAATTTACATTAGATTTCAATGAATTTATTTGTCCACACATAAAGGTAAAAGTTAAATAAACACTATGCACATACTCGAATAAAAACTACTAAAAAGAGAACATTGTGATTCAAAGTTCCTTCCAATATAGTTGAAAAAGTAAATAAATGTAGTTACAATGTTGTCATGTTCATTTATGCATTTATCAGGAATGAAAATGAATTTATACTTTTTCTTATATATATTTGAGTTGATAGTATTGTCACTAATAGCACAAATTAAAATTCAAGTTACATTTTGTATACAAATCATTTACTTGTTAACTAATCAGAGTTGCTTATTAACACTGAAGAAATAATAATAGTGCTTATATAAGTGACAGATCTCCCTATTTTGAAGCATAATCTAGTAATGAGAATGACACCCGAATCCCCCAACCACTCCACATACATACCACACCAACATGAAGATTTGAGCCTAGGTAGATTTGAGGTTGTCTTCACATAATGTTAAAGAACAGAATCCTAATTATAACTCGTTTTTTTTTAATATTAAAATACTCCAACTTTAATGTATTCTGACTGCTTTTCCATTGAGAGCCATATATCTATAGATATGCAAGAAAATATTCACTCACTCATCACGAGATCTCTGGAACTCTAAGACATACAGACTTAAATTTGGTAGGCATGATTCTTGTGTTGAGTAGAGATCAGCGAAGAATGAGTTTTGCAGAAGTTGATTCCCAGATTTGAAATTCGGCAGATATGTTTGTTTTGTTGAGCATAAATATGTTAAGAACAGGTTATGTGGAAATCGACTTCTGGGAGGGGGGGCTTGTTACAGGATATATACAGGATTAAAGATAAATATACTTGCATTTCAGAAATTAAAGTCTGGTTTGTTAGTTTTTTTCAAATCAAGAAGCAAGGACTACAGTGCCAATTTACGCATATTTTCAGGCTCTGGGCACAGAAAATCTACAGGCCCCTTTGGCACTGGCAGATCAAAATTTAAAACCAGAAAATCTGGTTAAGTCCAGCTTATCCAGACTCCTGGGCACCTACCCCAAGCTCCCAAAGAATAAACCTGCACTAAAGGGCTATAAGAGTATTTTTCAATAAAATCAAGGACATCAATAACTTAAAACAATGTGTAGTTCTACATCACCATGAAATTCCCAGCAAAACCAATGAGTAATGGCTAGTTTTATCATAATTCTCATTTCTGTCTTGAGTTGATTCATTTTTCCAGCACAAAATATACTTTATACTTTGTTACCTATATTGCAATACTAAATAGGTTGTAATAATGGAATAATTAAATGAAAGACACTATAAACATTAACACATAAGGCACTAACAAACAATAAAGAAGCCAAATAATAGATGGATGCATGTCTTACATCATGAATTTGTCGGGGAATTCATGCAAATTTTCAATCTGAAAATGTGTTCCAAGTTTGGTTTATTCTGAAGAAACTCTTGCATACATCCCACAATGAATTTTATGCATGAATAAACATAATGAATTTTACACACAATGAATTTTAAGTGACATCATTATTCAAACTCCCAACTCAATAGAAATCATGCTATCTACAATTTCCAATCATTACCACTAGGCTATAAACTGCCATATTAAACACTAATGGTTGTCATGATGAAAAAAGTACAACTCAAAAGAAATTTTTCTTAGATTTTAATGTATCAAATTAGTTGATAAATATCAGTCGCAGTACATTTAAAATATTTAATAATCATTAATTTCTCAATTCAATAGATTACATTAAATAACATGCATTAAATCAGCATAAAAAACTAACTTCTTGTGCTAATAAGTCTTGTCCTCCTGAATAAAGCTCACAAACATAATGTCTCCTGATCTCATCCAAATCTACTTCCCAGCCACGAGCCAAATCAAGGATGCAGTTAAACCTCTTACTCGCAGCAGGGTAGTCAGCTTGATCCACTGAGCCCTGACCATTAGGGTCCATTTCAGGAAGGCTCTGTGCAACTCCAGATGCTGCACGCAATAAAAATTGAGTGCGTGAGGTACTCAAACCCTGCTCTTCCCGTTCAGCAGATTCTTGGATATGGTACGTCAGCTCACGGAAGAAAGCTTTCTTACCCTGAAATTACAATCAATTATTAAATACGTAAAAGTTCACATCTAGTTATAACTTATAACTCCTTTTTAAAAAAATATGTGAAGAAGCAAAAACTTTAAAGAGATAAGACTTTTTGTTAAAATTATTTTGCACATAAAATGAAATTTTAAAAAGAAATACATCAATAAAATATTAGTAGTCATACATTTAGACTTTTTAGATCAAGCTAATTATATGGTATTCTAAGAGTAGACTTTCTTTTAATCATCTTATCAATTTAGAAGTAGAAGTTGTTTCACCTTACTAGGCATTTGTTAAAATAATTTTTATTATGTTTTAAGATACAAAAATAACAGCTTATGTACTCATCTTTCAACACAAAAATTTCAATTTTTCCTGTAACAATTATTAACAACAAATCTCTCCTGTCAAAAATCTTGCCACCATTATGTACCAAAAATGTTGACAAGATTTTTGAAAAAATTAATTTGTATAAATGTGTAGAAATATCAAGTTGTTTTCTTTCTTTCTTTTTGCCACATTCCATTTTCATTCTGCCAGCTGGGTGGTGTGGTTGGTTTGTCGCTGGCTTTCTGTACCCAAGGTTATGGGTTCGACCCCGGCCGAAGTCGATGAATTTTCCCGATACAGAAAATCGACAGCGGCCATGTCGTATGATTATACGGCATGAAAAAGATCCCTTGAGTGTCTGTTTGGCTTGGATGCTCTCAGCAAAATTGAATTCCTAAGCACAAATTTTGCATTGGCAGAGCTCAGGTGCTGCCCTCAGGGGAAGAAACTGGGCATCAAAATAACTTAAGGCTATTGCTATCACCTAAATGATGCCACACTAAAAAGTGATATCAGCTTCACTTTCAAGTATAAGAATTTCTTAAAAAATAATAAATAAGTAGTAAACTTAATACAAACTACAACTTATAACAGCCTTTTAAGTTTTTTAAATGAAACCAAATTTTAATATTATATCAAAATTGAGCTTCACACATTTAATATTAATCGAACCACATTGTATTCCCTCATTAAACTTATATTTCTTTTATTACATAAAAAAAAATGTAAAAATATGTTATATACTGAAAATATTTTGATAGTATTCATAAAAAATGAACAAAAAACTTATGTAAATTATTAACTGCTAAAGACGAAAACATTTAAACATAGGAAGTTTGTTAAAAAAATGCTTGATTTTCCAATATAATTCACTTACCATAGTACTAAATAACCCAAGTGGCTTTGTATTCTTCATCTGAAAAGTGACTATCAGATGCAAAACATTGGCTAACATGAGATGATAATAAACTTGTTGACTACTGGGAGCTTTCTGATTTAGAGCCATTGCAATTAGAGGTGTATGGCCCGTGTTTTCATGACCATGCCAAAAACTCTCCTGTTGGAAATCAAGTCGATCTTCCATTTCAGCTGGGATATTACTCTAAAAGGTAGAAAAGATTTTTAATCATTGTGAAAGAACAGTTATTGTTTTAAAATACATTGAAAATTAGTAAAAAAAACTATTTTCTTCGCTTACTTCCAAAATAATATTCAAAATCTGACAACAAAACTCCAAAAAGTTTTCTAAGTGCCCATCTGTCATTTCCAACTCCTAAAAAGTAAAGAAAATGTATCATTGAATGTTCAAAACTCTGTTCAAATTCATTTCTCAATACTATAATGACTCTTAATAAATTATAACAAAATTTGTCATTTAAATAAAATACATCTTCCAATTTTTTTTTATTAAAAAATGAATTTGCTGCAATGTAATTAATATCAGAGAGAGTAATTAATAATATGTTAGAGAGAATTTATATTTCTAAGATGGTCAATTATTTAATTAGGGAAAACCCTAAGACAGGAGGAAGGGGGAAGAAACATTCCTAGCAGGAATTAACAAAAATTGGTAAAAAATTTCTTGAGACATATGCCTACGTACTCAAAAAGTTAAACTTATTACAAAACAATATCTGAAATTTAGAATAATCTCACTTCTTTAAAAAATTTAATCAAGGTGTAACAACGGCTAATTAAATATTGACTATTACTTTCAAAGATGTTTTTAATCAGCTTTTCTTCTACATCCTTATTTATATCATGATAGCATATCAAGTTTATTATTTCATTATAACCCTTAAATAATATACTATAATCAAAATAGCAAATAAAATTGTTTTATTTAAAAAAAAGAATTAACAGACATTATTTACTTATTGAAAACCATTTATTATTATTTTACTCGCACAAATAAAATAAAATAGTTACATTTTTTAAATCTTTTTTTTTTTGTTCTTTAAAATTATAATTTATATTAACTTAAATTGAAATATAATAAAATGATAAGAAATTTTAGAATTCAAAACTCTATTAATTTTGGAGCTTAAAATCAACATATAAAAATTTAATGAATGCAAAAAGTTCCTTTTTTTAAAACTTGGAGGTAAATAATAAACATACCTTTCGACAAAGTCTTTCCTTTGGAGTTTTACCAACCTAATAAGAAAATTAACTGACATAAATTGTTAACAATACAAATTTTTGTTAAACATATTACTCTTTAAAAAATCCTGAAATTTTATAAATCAAGAGTTTCATTTAAAATTTGGGTTATTTACAAGCATACCTTATCCATAAGATGAGTAGCAGCTTCAAATGTTTTTAAAATAAAAGTTTTCCACATCATGGTAGCAAATCCTACACATAATTAAAACAGAAACAAAATTATATAAATAATTTATATTTAAAAAAGATTTTAACACATGCTTAATAAAATTATATAAAGATAGCCAAGTACTAAAATATGAATAATTTTAAAAAAACATATGTGAGCACTTTTTTGTTTATTTCAATTTCGTTGCATTTACTCTGCTGAATTAATGAAAAGAATATAGAAATAGCAATGCAAAAGTCATTGAGTAATTGCAATAAAAAATTGATATAATTTTAAAAAAAGATAATATAAATTTCCTCTCAAAATATAATAAATTTCAACATCTAACGAATGAAATTTACACTAAATTAAAATGTTTCCTTTCATTAGTTGAATTAACAATGTGAAACTAAACTTTCATTTAAGATACAATTAAATTAATCCTGTACAGATATACATATAATTTTCCAACATAGACATATTTTAACTTTCGATTGTAGTATTATTGAAGGAATTATCCATCAAATCTTTCTAGAAGCAGAAGGCTAATTATATAATGAACCTGGGTAATGAATGACTGAAAAAGAATACAACTTTTTTTTAAAAAACCTGTAATAATTTATTAATTAGTCTTGTTTTAACAAATATGAATTGATACATGATTATTAAATCAAGATTTTTTTCCCTTTGATGGCTAGTTAAGAAAATACTTATTGAAGAGTTCAATTTTAAAATTCTAAAAGATTTTAATTTATAAGCCATAAAAGTTTGAAAAGGTACATACCATTTTTTATCACAGTACTCTGTACAAGATTCAAGCAGGTCAATGCTTGTTCTAAATGAGTGACTACATCTTTGTTTTTACTCCAGTGCATCAAGTGCTCCCAGCCACAGTTTGCAAGCAATGCATCATGATTGAGACTGTATGGGAACTTCCTGCGAATATCACTCAGAAGACCTACAATCATAAATTCAGTTTATGTCTACCTAGTGAAATCAGGAAATATCACATAACTGTTCTTTTACCTAATACAATTTTCATTTCATTTATTATTTCTTTTTAAGTTTTACATAGCAACTCTTCATCATTTACACATTTTTTACGTTGCATTTTATCAAAATGTAAGCCAATAAACAATTTCCTTGAAAAGATACAAACAAATAATGATAATATTTTAAATTAAACTCCACGTGGATCTAGTACATGCATCATTTATTAATAATTAAATCAAATTATTTTTCTTAAAATCAAAAATCATGAAATTAATTAAAACTAAAATGATTAGATAAAGATAATTACCAATCTTTTTATAGCAGTAAATTGTTAAAAAAACATGCAATTAAATACAAAATACTTTTCACACTGTGAACTTTTAAAATTTTAAAACTTCAAAAGTTATTTAGATAATGCTTGTTTTTCAAATTTGACAAATGTTTTAGTCTTTCATGTTTTACATGAATCAAGAAAAATACATAACTGTTTAACAAACTTCTAAGCTGTTCATTTAAAAAATAATAAAATTTATTCTTCATTTAATTTATTAAAAATTTGAAAAATACTTCTTATATGTTCTCCTCAGTTTATTAATACTATTCATGTAAAAAAATAGTTCAATTACATCTTATGCTTATTTATTTTTATATAACGTTAAAAGGGATACTAAGTAAAAAATATATTTTTTAACTGTTATTAAATGTTATATATCTAAATGACAAAAATAAAGAATATAAGAAAAACTACCTTTGACAATATTTAAAGACCTAGATTCTGATTTATCATCCAAAAATTTTTTAAGAACAGAAGCATCACCCACAGATTCAGATAAGAAAGAAGATAGCACTTCAGGTTCTAAACCAACTGAGACTGCCCACACAGCAATCAGATCCGTAACAGAACCTAAAAATAAATTTCACTCAAGTCAAGACAACATGTAAAAATTGTATTCAAACGAATTTAAATACATATATATGCTAAGAAATCTACTTTAAAAAATAGTTCTGTAACATAACATTAATTACATATAGTAGACAGAAATCTTCAAATCTATCACACTTATTAAATAACTATCTTAATTTATCTATAATAGCTTCTTAAACGTTTCTGTATTTCCAAGACAGTATTATGAACTACTATTATTATCTTGCACATTTTGAAAAGATGAATATTGTATCAAATCACAAGACAAAAAAATTAACAAAAATCATAATATTAAAAATTTAAAGCAGCAAGCAACATGTTTAAATACAACATTATTGAACATACGTGAAATGTACCAAAATTCATTTATAACTAATTGTGGATAAATCCCCCCATGCCACCCAAAAAAAATCTGAGATTTATTCACACAGATTTTATCTTAGTTTTTTTTTTTAAAAAAAACTATTAAATTTCATCTTTTATAACAATTTTTTCTATTGATTTAATTTCAAGAAGAATCTTGCTAAAAACCTCTAAAACGTCAAACATTTAATTTAATGTATCTTTATAATGATGAAATACATTAAGATGCAAATGCAAAATACAAATATACTTCTGCATTCAATAAACAAAAACACTACTTTAGTTTGAAAATTCCTCCCCCTCTCCCCCTCAAAATTCATGAAAATATTTAGAGGGAAAGTATTCAAGCTTAAACATGTTGGCTTTCAATAAAGCAAAATAAACTAAAGATTTAATAATTTGGGAGAGTATAAATTGAGTTTCACCTTGGCCTCCATTCAAAATAGTTTCGATGGATATGTTGACATCTTTCACAATTGCTTTTCCATAAGGTTGACTTTTCAAGAGTATATTCAACATCAAAACATCTTCTAATTGCTTCACCAAGAGATTCCAATGTTCTAAATCAAGAGATACAGATTCCCAATCACTGTCTCCACTTTCATCATTTTCTTTGTCCTTTTTTTCTTCATTGGCTTTTTTATGTTCAACACTGAAGGAAGCAGCCATTATTACAGACACAGACCTGGCAACAACAGCTCCAATGTAAGCAGCAACATTGCCAGTGGCTTTATGAAGAGCTTCTCGCACAGCAGCCCACCAGGGAGAAACATGTTCGGAGTCAGAACTCACCAACTTTGGATCTATTTAAAGAATATTTTAATCGATGCAATATTACAAAATAAATTAGAGCATTTAAATTCAAGGAAATTATTAATTATAAAAGTTATATTATAATAACATGATGAAATGTATGAATACATAATTTTATTTGTTACCCTATGTCCAATAAAGAGACAGAATTTCTTCATATAAATTACTAATAAATTAAAAGCAATTAAGTTTCACAAATCTACTGAAATCAGATCATGTCAAAAGAATGTAAATGCAGTGATTTGTTATAAACTGAACAAATGTATATTTTAATTATTACACATGGTATTTAATTAAACACCTAAAGATCGAAATTCTGCTTTCATTTCCGGTGCTTTGGGCCGTCTTTGAAGCTATTTTTCTCGTACTTAATAAATTTCATTATTTTACATTTTTATTTTCTTTAAATCTCCAGTATTTTTATTATACCTTTAAAGCATTTAATTTTAACAAAGGGCAATAGTCAATCAAATAGTCACTCAAATACTTACTGATATGAGGTTGTAGCTCGAAAGAGCTGGGTACTCAAGTCATCCACCCAACGATAATTAAAAGAAAGTATGTAACGAAAAGACATCCAGAAAATTAACAGCATATGTATGTAGAAGCTATAGTGAATCTGATACACATTTCACTTGAACTATGCAACTGGTTATCCTCAGCAGAGAAATGTTTAAAAAAGGAGTGCTAAAGTAATTATTCTTTAGAATTAAAATAAAATAAATTTAATTAAGAAATTTCAGTTACAATTTAGATTAACAGTTAATTGCATTTATGATTTGTCATTCTAGTAAAGGATGAAATGATATTGTTTTTTCCTCCTCCAAGTTTGAAATTGACTTTTTTTTTTGCAATTACGAACTTTCAAAAAATATTCTTTCCCTTAATGCTTAAAGCAACAATAAGCAATTATTCACTGTAACTTTATTTATTTCTTATACTGCATTAACACAAAAACAACATAATCCATTTACAATTATATAATATTAAGACAACAAAACATTAAAAAAAAACAAATTAAAAGAAAAAAAAAGTTAAATGTGTATTATTTTAAATGTTAATCTCCAAAATTTTTATATTTTGTAACCTACCACTTAATGAACTAATGTGCTTCATTACTTGCTGCAAATTTATCCATTTATCAGCACTTGAACAGAATCCAGCATCAGATACCCAATGTTTCAATAGTAGCATCTATAGAAGAAAAAAATTACTCACTGCACCTTTATCTATACAATTTAGAATTTAATACCTTTAAAATTTATATCAATATGGCTCATTACATTTTTGAACAAGTCACTATTATACATGCAATGACTCAGAAGCTAATTACATTTTCAAAAAAAAGGATCACACACACACACAATTAAAACTTTATAAACCAACACATTAGATTGGTGGATAATAAAAATTTTCATCATGAAAAATGATTTTTCATTATAGAAAATCAAGCTAAAAATGCTAAAGCTTAGTGTTTCTGTAACAACAAATGCAGCAATTTTCTGAATTCAAAATATGTAATTTGAAATTCCTTTAAAATAAAATATCAAAACAATCAATTCACTGTGATTTTACTAACGAGTAAAATATTTCAAATTAAACTGCTTAAGCAAATTTTGAATTGGCAAGAAAAGCAATACAAATATTTCTCAAACATGATAGAAGATTAAGGTAGGTGTAGATCTAATTACTAAAATAGAATTTAAAAAAAAATTTAATGTACCACAATGTGTAATAAAGAGCTATATCGGCAAAAAGCTTATACATCATCAATGTATATCAAATAATTGAAATACACTTACAAAAGAAAAAGGAGGGAAGTATATTATTTTAATTCTTTTTTATTCATATGGCTTTAGTTGCATGATATATTGTTATTTTGCACACTTTATCTAAAAATCTGACCCCATGTAAATAACTCTGATAAACACTACAAATAGTCAGTTTGATTTAGAATATTTAAAATGTGAAAATAATTTTGAAATATTTTGCATGTTAAAGGAGTACTTACTGAAATATGAATCATTTTAGTAAAAACTGAGCATTTAAATACTTAGGCAAATATAAAGATCACCTCAAGAATAGAGATGAATTTAAATATATATAAAAAAAATCTTCTATCTTTTTTTCTTTTTTTGCATTACACAGTCATAATTATGAATTGAGTAGAAAAATTAACATGAGATTTTACTTATTTTTAAAGAAATTGAGTCCAGTAATAAGTTAAACAGTATTTACGATAGCTAACACAATTATCAGATGAAAATATTCACACTAACCAACAATTTTTCTGGCAGAACTCCACTGTCTTTTAAAGCTGCCTGAAGTGTGCTAAAATAAGATCCAGCATGAACAGACGAATGAAACAGAAATCCTCCTATAATATATTTATGTACAAGATAAGTATCTATTAAAAATTATTTTAAAAAATACTAAAATGAATATTTACAACATTTTGGAATAAATATCCTTCAGAAATATTTTTATACAATAATTAAAACAGTTCTTTGCTGGCTAATAAAAACTACAATAAAATAAGAAGAAAATTATTTAAAAATTCAAATAAAAATTATAATATTCTTTCTACTTCACTAAAAAAGTAATGACAAAATCATGGGTATAGCTAAGCAAAATTATTTTGTAATGTATTTATCTTTACACTTAGTTTCAACAATTTTTCTTTGAAAAAAGAAAATACTTAAAATAATTCTTATGACTTCACAAGATTCAAATAACTCTTTAGAAAGCATTCATCTATTTTTTAAAAAATTACACTTCATATTCTAAATACACACACACAAAAAAAGTAAAAAGTAAATGAGTTATAATCTAAAATTATATCTTAATAAAATGTTGCAACTTAGTCAATAATATTTATGATACACAAAAATAATCAAAAGCACACTTATATACTTCAAAAATACTTAAAGATCTATTTATTTTTCTGAATTTTTCATTAATTCAATTATCTTATTTTACATGCTTCCAAATTATATTTAACTTATTACAAGTCCAATTAAAAATGCAAAATAAATGTAATTAACGAAATACCACACTAATTTGCAAAATATATTTTTTTTAAATACATTGGAAAGTATATTTAAAAATGTTTATTCCCTCTACTTTACTACAATGGATTTAAAAAAAAAAATTTCCAATAAATATAAGAATGTCAATACTTACTAACATATCATCAGAACTTAATTTTATTCAGAAAAAGTAATGATAAAAATACATTCATGAGATAAATGTACTTCTTTAAAAGTAATAAGAAATAATCAACATTAAACTTTACCTAAAGATTCTATCTGTTTGCCACAAATTCCAGAATTTAAATCAATGGGTAAGTGCTTGAGAACTAGTTCATCTCCAGATTTGACAAGATGATCATCATTCACAATAAAACAAGTGACAAAATCCGAAAATGCCATTTCAGTGGCACAGTCATCAGTGAAGCGAACTTGACGCTTAAGTACAGGCACAACCTCTTGGTGGAGAGTGACAAGTGATAGAATACGACCCACTTCAGTTTCGGAAATGCACAAACTGGTAGAATATGTCTGAAATTCAACTTCTATCAAAAACAATTTCAATTTTCAAACATTGATTCACATACTTTGAGAAAATAATTATAAAAAGTAATAATTTAAAAAACTGAAAAATTATATTCATATATAATTTTTTTAAAACATATATTTTTTTTAAAAAAAAAATTAAAAGGTTAATTACAAAAAAATAAAATTTAACTTTTTAAGAGTGAGACTACAAATTAAACAGTATGCAAAAAATAAAATTGAAATAAGCAGGATTGTTCTTATCTCCGCTGTCGACAGGAGCATTCTAACTAGAAAGATTACCTATACTTAGCACAAATTTTTAAAATAAAATTCAATCTCTCCAGGTAGTTTGAATAAAATTTCTTCAATAAGGGTTTGCATCCATTCGGATGCAATATGGCACATCCAAAATTTAAAATAATTTTTTGTCATTGATGCCCTGTCTCTTAATAATTTTTTAAATAATTTCAGAGAGTTTTTTAAAGAATACATTTTTATGATGATCCAATCAAAATATGTGACAAAAAAATAAATGCAAAGTGAAGTTAAAATTTGGAGCTTTTAATAAAAACTTCTTATGTAACAACCATTTATATATATTTTTTTTTCAGTGTCATGCAACTCAAATATTCTTAATAAATCGTTTTAATAGAAATTTCACAAGTGTTTACCTAAAGATTCATACTGTAATAATTTTATCATTATAATTTTGCTTGAAAATGGAAAAATATTTTCAAGCAAAATTTTTACACATTTAAATAAAATTTTTAATTTTTTTAGTTTTTTTAAATTCAAAGTAAATAAGAAAATAAAAATTGATTTTATTAAACATGAAATTTTATTCAATAGACACCATATTAATGCTGCTGCTCAATTGCTAAGAAATTTTCTTGTATTTAGGAAAACAATTATAATAAACAAACTTGCAATAGATTTCTCTTATTCCAAGGCCAAAATGCTATCATAAATACATGTTGATTTAAGTAGTAAACCAAGGAAAATCATATTAGTCTGAGAACCATGATTTCTACAGCTGAGTTATAGAATAAAAGGCTAATCACATACACACACAGACACAAGCTATTAAAATTGTTTAAAAAAAGGATTTTGATAAACATCTTAAACCAGCCAAATAAAGCAACAATGAAATTAGACCATTTCAAAATTATAAAGTATAACTAATCAATGGATAAAGGAGTTCATTACATAAATATAAAATGTAATAAAATTAATATCCTGCATCATTTATGCATAAAATTATGGCAACTTTAAATAAAGCTTATAAATAACAACATGATTTAATTCAGTGTAATTACCTTATTAAATAAAATTCAGAAATAAATAAGTAATACCTGTATGTCTACAGAGGCATCAGATGATTGCGACTCAGTTTCTACAGATTTTCCATTGATATCATTCAAGGTAGTATACAGTTTCAACAATTGGAGTGTTCTAACACAGTACTGCTGCAACACTTTTGCATCATGATCAACTTGCTGTTGATCTAATAATAATAATAATAATGATAAAATGTGTAAAAAGAAGTTAAAATTAATAAAATAGTGTTATTTAGTGATATTAAAATTGGATCAAAAATATATTTCAAAATCTCTTAAACCATAAACATACGAAAAAACAAAGAATCTTAAAATTTTAGCGAAATATCAAGTAACCATCTATAATCCAGTAATCCAGCATATAATGTGCACTGCCGTATAATGCGCACCTATACTCTCAAAGTTGCAATTTTTGGGTATACTCGCCGTGTTACCTGCACCCCCTTTTTTATGAAGGAACCTGAAACACACACATGGAATGTTCTTATGTTTTGAAGTCATTTATTCGAGGTATTATTCCAAGCCTTAGAAAAAAATACTATACTTTTAGAAATATATCCCTTTAAGTTCATAAGGTGTGTCATTTCTTTTAAATAAACAATATTTCAATAAATGAAGTCTAATTTTATTTCTATTTCTATCCTCTTTTTTATTTTTAAAGCTATACTTTTCATACCCGCCATATAACATGCACCTGTGAATCTCAATCTTATTTTTTGTGTTAAAAAAAATGTGTTATACACCAAATTTTGCAGTAATTAAAAGCAGTTACCATTACCATTATATACTGTTTAATCAAAATTACTTCTTTCAGAATAAAAAAAAAAGCAACTCAAAATTTCTAAATTTTAGATTCATGATACAAATACATTTAAAATTTATGTAACTCAATAAAAATTCAAAAATATTTGAGCAATTTCATTATATCTACCATAACATCTGGCCTATAACATGCCCTTTTAACAATAAAAATGAGATTAAAATTTACAGGCGAACGTTTTATGTTGGATATAAAAATGATAGCTTTGAAAATAAGAGATGAACATAAGAAAAATTAAACTTCTACATAGATCAGAATACTATATATTTGAAAAAATTACATACCTAATGAAGTTAAAGGGTTCTGATTCTAATAGTATACTATTTTTTAAAAATCTTGCAATAATAATTCTTAATAAATGACTTAAAAAACATATGAGCATTGTACATGCACACTTCTGGTTCCTTTGTAAAAAAGGGGCTGCCCATTATACGGTGAATATACCTAAGAATTAAAAATGCAGCTTGAAACTATGGGTGCTCATTACACACCAGATTTTTAGATAATCTGAATAAATTGATCAGGCAACCTACTTAGTGAAATACAGTCTCAAAATTTTCGTAACCCAATCCAAGCCAGCCTTTGTATAAAAATAGTTAATTTTTATGATAGTTTTCTTCATTCTATATCATATACATGAGAACTGGTTCAGTTCTAACTAAATATTTACTAAATCTTACTTTCATCATAGGGAAAAACTAACTTCAGCACATTACAAAACAAATGCATAATAATTTATATTTATACAGTTATATTACTTCAACATTGTTTATTCTTGAAAAGAATCTTTTATAATATTTATGGAAAATTTTCAAGCATCAATTTCTCCTATTTAAACCTGTATACAAATAAAATAAAGTTATCTTCACTATTTTAACTTATTTACTCAAATAAGTGCATAATCTGTTTTTAAATCATTTTTTAATTACATTATTATTCCAATCAAATTACACATTATCCAAACAGCTCATTATTCACCCTTTATTTCCTTTCCAAAGTTCTTGTTTATCATTTTCCTAGAATTAAAATGTGAATTCATTGCTATATTTATTGCAATTCATTGCTTAGCTACAGTTTTTCATTTTAGGTCATAAAAATACAATGCAGATGTTTTACAATATCCATTACTTTGATTCAGAGCTTATTATTTAATATTGTATTTCATCTGCCATGTTTATTATTATCAATATTATTTTAATTAAAAACTTCCATTTTAAAAAGCAGAAGAAGAGTTATCATGACACACATCAAAAAATTTAAAGAACAAAAATGCATTCAATGTGTCAAAATTGATATTCCTGATTGATTGTTCATTAACCTCACATTTTGTAACTAGAGAAAGACTACTAGTAGTGGACCTTATCCTTTTGAGCCATGATCACGTGACAAGAAAGACACCCAAGTTGGATATGTCACTCTCCAAATTTTTACACCATAATTACATGAAATCTTTAAACCTTGACAGATTTAACATGCATTAATCCCTTTATATGATGAATTTTGAATGTTGCCAGGATTCAAATCCATGATTTAACAAATACAACATTTGCCACGAATTTGAGGCCTTAGCTTCAAAACTGATATTCAATAGAATATGGTGTACAACATTTTGCAGAAAATCAACAGAAAATATATCTAGTCATCTTAAAACAAATTTAGCATCAGGTACTGTTTATAGCCACAAACACATAAAGAACCAAAAGCAAATACCTTGCTTTTGAAGATGTCCTAAAAGAGCAGAAACAACTTCTTCAATCAACTCTATAGTGGAATGTCGACTGCTTAAGATGTTGTCTAATGCCTGAATATCAAAAAGTATTCCTATGATTACTTCATATTTGAAATGCAGAAAACTTTCATATTTACATTTAATAATCTCTTGAGAAATGGGTTTAAAAAAAAAAACAATTTTAGACAATTTATTAATGAAAAATATTCAAAAACAGTAATTTATACGCTAAATTCTTAATTTAAATAACTTCTCTCTCTCCCTCTTTGGCTAAATTTTAATTGTACTGTTAAATAGTACGGATTTCAACAACAATTTTTACTTTTAAATTCTTCGTTAAGTATGAAAATAATACTTAAGATACGTTGAAAAAAATTTAACAGAAAAAATATTAATACACAAATATAATAGCAATATTAAACTGAAGATCAGTACACCAATCAAAATGCAAAGGTCACTAGTTTTTTTAAAAAAAAACATGACCTTATTCTTCAGATTAATTCATGTTCATGTTGCTATAAATAGTTGTCATAATTAGGGGGTTTTTTAGAACAGAGTCCAAACATTTTTGGAAAAGAAGAAGGAAGAATTACTAATCTGTAATAAAGCAACAACTTTTAAATAGAGATAAATAATTTGGAATAACAGTTAAGAAAATAATTCAGTATAAAAAAATTAAAAAATAAATTGAATATTTCCCAACTAAATTTAGTATTTTACAATAAAAATTTATAAAATAATTTACTTTGTAAAATGTTTTTTAGATATTAAATATTGATAAAAATTAAAGAATTAATATATATTTATAAATTTTACAATCAAATAATAACTTAAGTAAATTAAAATTATAAAAAAAATTACATATAATATATCTACGAGAAATTATTAAAGTAATCATAACAGTGAAAGTGTTAAGTTGTCATTAATGTACTAAAATGCAAAAAAATCGATAGCTAAATTAAAAGATTGTTTATGAATGGAGTCAAGTAAAAAGAAATGGGACAAATTATTTTAAACCTAAATTTTATGTGAAAACATTTTGAAGCCACTATTTTTCGCATCAAATAATAAATTAATATAACATCAAAAAAAAATTCAAAGTCATAATCAACAACAATAAGATCATTTTAAAAGATGTATTATTGTAAGTAGTTTTATTTGAAGTTATTTTTTAAACACACACACATATATACATATATATACCTCTAAAAAATAAAAATTAGAATAGTTTGATGATAAAAATAAGTCCACTGCACCAAAGAAAGCTGCCAATCATGCCAAATATTATGACCTGTTAGTTTGATCTTTCAATTTTCCTTCATTTTGTATTATTTTTTATGAATTTACAGACTACTGTAATAGATTATACACTTTGATGATTACCAATGTTAAAAAAATGATGAACCAAATGATACCACATATTTCAAGATAAAAGAATTGTTCACAATGATAAAATTTAAACCTCTAAATTGTCCATTAAATTTTTTTTTCAAACAAAACATCTTAATGACATTGTCATATATATTCATTTTCTAGTACAAACAACAAAGAATTATTAAATAAATTAAATGGAATAAAGACCTACTTGAATACGTGTAGAATATATTCTCATGTCTCTCAAAATCTTTATAATTTCAAAAGATTTTCCTAAAAATAAAACATTTTTAGAAAATAGCAAAAATGATTTAGATTAATATTATTATATGTGATTAGATTAAATAACATTAGGTCAAAAAGTAAACAATCACGAAACAAATAATCCATAGAAATTAATTTTTAAAAAAGCCTGAAAGAAATTAATTTTTAAAAATAAATGATACAAAATAATTTGATGTTGAAAACTTCATCAGTTCATTTTTTAAAAAAGTGTAAGAGTAAAAATTTAAATTCAATAAAATTATCATATTTTATCATAATCAAACAACCTCTCTTTAAAATTTAAGAAAACACTATGCTATTTACACTTATTCATCTATGCATATATTTTAAAAACATTCCAATAATTAAAAAATGTATAGTTAAAATATATTACAGAAATGAAAAACTAAACAATAAAGAAATAAAAGACTACATTGCAATTGATGATATATACATTGGCAAGATTTTTATGGTTGTATTACTTCATAAATCAATGTCAAGAGATAACTTGCAGGGAAAAAAAACTCCTCAAGATTAACAAAAATAGAATTTTAAAGAACTTTTTAAAGAATTGCTTTACCTTTGGTAGAATTTTTAAGAGTCATTTTGAGCTCACGAAGTAAGTGCATATCACGTGCTCGTTTACTATTTTTTTCACTAAAAATGAAATACAAAGCCTTCAATCATTATTTTTAAAACATACAATATAAAACAAAACATACTAAATTTATTAAATACTAAAATTGTAAAAAAAAAAATTTGCTTCAATTAATGAATTTAGAAATTTTATTCAGTACAAAAATATTTTAACATGAAAAACACAGGAAAGGGTAAGGAACAGATAAGAAAAATGCACTAATATATATATGTAATAATTCCCTCTAGCATTCTTTTAATTAACTCTCTTAATAATATTGAAATAATCTTTTAATTATTTGGTTCTACACTAACACCCTGATTTTAATCTTAATCGAGTAGTACTCTTATTGCATCAGACATCCCAATCCCGCCCATTCTACCCAATCAGAGCTGTTATTACGTCATAAGTACTTGTACTATAAAAGCCGAAACCTTGTGTAATCTCGCGCCCATAATTTAAAACTCAGCCCCCGGGGCAGCCAATCGGAGTCAATGTTCACTGTACTCAGCATCCAATCAGAGAGCAACCTCTTAGCTCTCAGCCAAGCCAAAAAACTCAAAAACTTTCCACCCAGATGAAGAACCATAGCCACGCCTCCCGGATTCCATCGCTCGACCAATCGCCATCATGCCACTCAGCAGAATGGAAAACACCACTTTTGCCATGCCCAACATCATAGACTCTCACGATATGGGATTGAGGACTGTTTACAGTCCAGACGCCCAAAAGAAAACGCCTATTCAATCTCGCGCTCTTCTCTTTTCCTTCTTGCCGTCATCATGTAAAACTGTACATAGCTGCTTTTTGTGTTGTGCCCTCCAAGATGTTGCTGTTGTTTGTCTCCTGTCTACTTTGCTTTAATATCATCGTAAGTTTGTGTGTCTCGTCAACGTGGAAATATACGAAAAATTGTCCTAAGCTTTGATGTGTGCTTCGAAATAAAGATGTCTGTTCCCGAAGATGTGTTTAATGAAAACCTACAAACACACTCTACAAAATATACCACTCGGCCAATATTTTACAGAAAGTCGGCAGGATAGTTTCCTACCATGAAAATAAGAAATAAAATTTTCGTCAAAAGTTACTAAAATTCCTGATGTTTTCAACTACTTCATGAAACGGGGAAATCCCTGTTCAAGTTGTACCAACTTCGTTAAAAAGGGGGAAATTCCGTTCAAAATGTGCCTATTTCATTAAACAGGGGAAAATTCCCGTTTTCTTGCGTTGTCGAAAAGCTGAAATCTTCCTAACCTGCAATAGTATGCCTCAGAAATCAAAAGAAAGTACTTCAATTGAAAATATTTTGAAAGAAATGATGCTGATATGTGACAGAAGAAAAGTTATAAAGAAAAAATATATATACAAATCAATCATCACACATATGTTTTAGAAAGTGCAAACGAAGCGATTTTTCAACCCAGCGATAAGTGTTTCGTTTTTATTCTGTTTTAATTATTTGCTGTTCGATCTAAATAGATTTGTATAGTTTCGTTATTGTTTTTCAACGGTGGCGGATCCTGTGTTTTTTTGGTGATTTATTTTTAAATTGTATTTTATAAATTAAAAAATTT
>BMAU01002978.1:0-12736 GCA_019973935.1 Trichonephila clavipes | reverse complement strand
TTTACATGGACGAAAAATGCCGGCAATATACCGGGACGAATCCGCTTTGTACCCGTTTACACGGCGACCCCGGCAAAATCCCGGGTCGAAATGCAGGTCCATTTTTTGTACCCTCTTTCGACTAGGAACTTTGGGGGTAAAAAGGAGAGTGTTTTCTAATTCTCCCATGATGCATTGCGCCAGAGATTCGTTTATTCAAGATGGCTACTGTTTTGGATTGCTCGCGTTAGACAACAGAATAAATAATAACCCTCATAAACATCTGGGAGACCAAAACGAATTGGATACAACTGTCCGGGATTCGGAAGTTTACACAAGTGCCCATTTTCAATAAAATTATATTCCATTCAGGTACAGGGAAGGATGTACATAAATTTATATTTAGTATGTTCTGAATGTATGTTTCCAATATTTTAATAAGATGATACATATATTTTAATACAGTTTTTGAGATTGATTTAAAAATATTACAATATAATTCTTTTGAATGTACACAAAAATTGCATTTTTTGTTATTTTCTTGATTTATCTAATTGAGTATTTCCATATAAGAAGTAAAAAAAAATTAGTAATATCTTGTAACTAAATAACTCCATAAAGGTGTATTGAATTTTTTTTTTTTTTACTGTGAAAGTTGATATAACCAATAGAATGTGTGTGATCAGTTTTATATTAACATCCCCTTAAATTCATGTGGATAAGAACTTAAAAAGAAAATTTCTTTTTTTTTTTTAAAATCTTCAGTTATGATCCACTTTCACTTAACCATTTAATTTTTTTTGTTATTAAAGCAAACCATGATTTACTCTACCAAAATAGATTTCTTTATACACATATACATACAAAATTATTTTATAAAAGTAGGCTAAAATACTACTTTTTTCTCCTCGAAGGATTAAATAATCCCACAATTATAAAACATACTATGAACAAGTTCTTATGAAAACATTGCACATCGAAAAAAATACACACTTTTTTACAAACAAAAATAGTAATTTAGCTTTTTAATTAAAGTTGGTTAATATGAAATTTTTGTTTAACAACTATATAGGAATTCTGAGATGGAAATAAAATTGCTTAACATCATTGAAATGTTTTGGGTATCTGAAATAATCTTATAAAAAAACTAACATTTGATATGCTTTATACAGACTTCCTTCGTAATTATTACCCTTCAGAAGGTTTGAATTTTTTAAAAATGTCTGTCTCCAACATTCTGAAATAAATTAATTGGATGTTTTTGAATAAATTAAGAAACATGTTTAAAGAAATAGGCTTTTTAATAAAATTATAAAGTAGAACAAATTAAATTGTTTTTAAAAGTGAAAATTTCTCATATACAGTTTTATTTAATAATCATACTCATTTTAATATACATCATTTATCGACACTTAATTTTAACATTACATGAATGCACTATAAGTAAATAAAGCATTCCATGATCTATCTCTCTCTCTCTCTCTGCTATATAAATCGGACTCTCTGAAAGAGTAACATTAAACTATAAGGACAAATCGAGGATCTATCTGCCAATATTCAACATGCATAATATCTTTTACAATTATTATATCGCAATTTTTATCTTATTGATAACATCTAATAAAATTCTCTGAAAATCTTATGAATGGCTTTTTTGCAATTTATTTACAACAAAAAGTATTAATTTTTAAAAATATTTAGAATAGAGTATTAAATGTCATTAACCCAAACAAATAAAATGAAACAAAAAAAATTAAAGAACATTATCTCCTAAATCAAAGATTTCATAGATAAAAAAGGTCAAATTATGTAGAATTTCTAAAATGTTCACTTTAGGTTTATGACATAAAAACTTAAATTTTTAAACACCTAGTGATTAGGCAATTAATAGTAAACAAAAAATTATAAAAACATTTTTTTCTTCAAAGTTTCTGCAAATTTTATTTACTCTAATTTCAATACTATCAAAACTATTTTAATCAAATTAATGCTTTTTTCATTTTTGGATACAATAAATTTACAAAAGTAAGATTTGAAATGGTCTTCCCACTTGTTTTCAAAGAAATTAATGGCAAAAACTAGTCTTTTAGTCAGCCAACTGTGTGAAATATACCAGAAACTAGAAAGCAAAAACCTATAACATTTGTATATAGGTAAGCTACACATAGTATTTTTGAGAAATTGTATATGGTATGGGTCTAGATTAAATGAAATATCACAAGAATTTTGAAATTTCAGATCTTACAAACTGGCAGAATTATAAAATCCACTTCTATACAGTCAACTTTCAGAATTTACATAGAACAAATTAGAATACTGAAATCATGCAACTTATAGAAAGAAGTTGAATAAAAGAAACAAATACATGACATGTTATTTCGTTATCACTGATATGCAACTGAAGTATCATTTTATATATTACATTAATACTTTAAAAAAATGGAAGATGAAACGACATCAGAAAAAAAAATTCTGAATTCTCAATCTGAAATTTAATGTTTGAAAATTAATAACAATCATTAATTCGATAAGTTACCAAAGTTTATCATTAATAAATTAATCACAATGTGTACTAATTGTAAGCAAGATTCTTTTACCAGGGCATTCCTAAATTTGATGAAACTTCTCAGTTTCCCAAATTACACATGAGCAAAATATTAAATTACTTCAAAGTTTCTCTAAGAAATGCTAAATCAGTACTAGTACCATTCCACAAATTTTGGAACATGCATTAAACAGCCGACTAATTTCGCCTAGCAAAAAGACATAACAAATTTAAAAAAAAAAACAATTCACTATTGTTACTGTGTGCAAACGTGATCAGGGACAGTTTCTACTATTGGCTGTATATCGCAGCATTTGGCGGTTTTTTTATTTTGAGAAATTTGTCGATATTATATATATATACAATACAAACACCCCAAATTTGTCCGTAAGCATATGTTACAAAAAATATCAGTGATTTTGGATGATGAAACACTTATTTTTGAAAACATTTCTTTGAAATTACCTTTTTTTTTTACTGAATTCTTCATGAATATAGATTATTGTAAACAACAATGTCAAGTTATTCATTTAAGGTAAATAGAGAGTTGAAAAAAAGGTTGTATTAAAATTCTGAATATTTCCATTGCTTTCAGAAAGTAAACATCCTACAGAAAATGTCTATATGTAAAGTCGTATTTGGTTTCATGATCCTAATTTCAATAAATATCATAGAACTGATTTAAGTACACTTCTTGGGTCAATATTTGTAACTAACTCAATGCGACAAATTTATTTAGGTCTTAAATTAGCAGGATAATATAAATATATATTAGCATTTAGACTTTAATACTTATGTAAAAAAATCCAGAGTATTCTTATGCTTAATACATTTCAGCTGGGGTTGCAGATTTTTTTAACACACAATGTTGATATTATAATAACAAGTGTAAAGTCTTTATATGAAATTTATCAAAATTATTGAATTTTACATTTTAATTGTGCAAGTACCAATAAATGCATATTTGTTATCCATAGTAAAAATAGGTACATCTGTGTGAGAAAAATTTGTATCAGTCAAATTCTGGAAAACAAATATGTTAAGAAATCCTCATAATAAATAGATACCACACACAAATATTTAATAATTTTTTTAACTAAAAAAAGAATTATGGATTTATCAATGACTTTTTATTTTGATCATGTACAAGAGAACAGGAATTTAATATTCAATGTATGCACACAATTTTATATTCGATAATACACACATTTTAATGCCTTAATTTTTTACCACACTCAGAATGTAATTCTCGATAAATTATATCTTTTACTAAAATAGTACTGCGAATACAGACTTTCAAAATGTTACATGATTTTTTTTTTATATAATTTTACAAATGGTAATTTTCATTTCTAATGTTTGAAAGTGGTATAAATTATATATATATACTTGTTTTAATATGACACAGGTATGATAACATCAGATTTTTTTGTGTTCTTACTTTAGATAATTAAATACAGAAATATCTCTTTTAACTACTCTAAATATGTGTAAAACAAATAAAAAAATTTAAGCTAACCTAATATATTTTATCTTTTTATGTATGTTCTCTATATAATTTAATTTAAAATAAATTGGTGGCGACGGTTTCTAAATGGTTGGTATTGAAAACAAATGTCGTTCTTATCCATTTTTACTAAACACTCGAATTTTTACCGGGATATTAAAGAGATTTTTTTCCGACAGTCGACTTCTTTTACTATAATTGAGCAACCACGTAGTCAAATACGAAATTTTAGTGGGTATAGTTTAAATGTGCAAGAGCATAGAAATGTTTGGCGGTAAAAAAACGAAAACATAATCATGTCCTCTTCATGATAATCGCGCTAAAAATTCTAGTTGTTTCCATGGTTACATTTTACAATCACGTGAATCTATCAACCAATCACCAGATTCTTATGAAAACGCACCCGATTCTCATGTAAACGGGTCGAAAAAAAATACCGGTATAATCCCGGCTTTCATCCGCATTTCGGAATGGACTCGATTCATCACTAGAGGGCGCTGCGATCTTTCCGATGACACGTGATTTTCCATGTGCGTTTAAGTAAACAATAACAGCCGATCGTTTTACACTTCTGGTTGTGCGCTAACTTTTGAATTTGCTATTTTATATTCTTTTTAGTACGTTTAGTCTCTTTACGTTAGTCTTAATTTTTTTTTACATTACTTATTTGAAAATGTAAAATATTATAATGGACTAAATTCATATGACATTATGATCTAGTGATATTTGTTTTCAATTGTTTCCCGCCTAACGCAAAACACTTTCGTACTTTGTTTTGTTACTTCGTATAGCTATATTATTCTTTTTGCAAGTTATTTGTTGCTGTTACTTAATATGTATATATTGTTACAAATTTTGTGCACTGAACGCTAAAAATGGTGTAAATAATTAGTTCTGAATGTGTAATTCGTTAATATTACTTTCTGTTGTATTTATTTTATGTTAAAATCGCAAGCAATTCCGTTCGTTACATAAAAATGGCGATTCAATGGAAGCATAGCCAAGTTGGCATCATTTCTGGCGAACATATATTGATGTTTCTAAAAAGAAATCTACTAATATCACACACAGTCTCTGATGTAAACGAATTCTTGAGAAAATTCCAGCAGACTAAATAGGGCGTGGTGCTCGCCAAAACAAAGTATTGTTTTGACTACTGAAAAGTCAGCCAACGATTATTTAATACTTCTGCTGTTGAATAGAACGAGTGACTGCTAATGGAATACATTAGTTATTTGTATTTCTAGAGTTGTATCTGGCACTTCTAAGGATTCTAAACAATAAATTTTCATCGCTACTGAAGACTGCCTTGCTCTTTTGGATTGATAGCATTAAATCCTGGAACTCCGAACAATATTTTTACATTCTAAAATGTCTTGTTTCAGAGCAGATCGGCTGAAATATATTCATTCGTTCTTTGTAAGCAAACCTATTCCTTAGCAAATTTTATTATATTTTTTACATAGAAACTTCTTGTAATTATGAAAAAAATAGCCTGATTTATTATTTTTAATATTCATATAAAGTTTCCTTTTGCTGTTCTTGAAAATCCATTTCAGTATTATTGTTAGGATATCAAAACTTTTAATATTATTCATTGATTTATTTTTAAAAGTGTATGGAAATATTTGTGTGGTTTACATCTATTAGACAATTTATATGTAATTCAATAACTCATAAGAAATAATTTGTAATAAAGAATAATCAATAAAATTTAGTCATTATTTGTAAAAATTATGTATTAACATGATTCCTTTCTTGAACTAAGAGTATTTTCTTTTTTGATCTTTGAAGACAGTCATTTCTAAAAGAAATTTCAAACCTTCATAAATGATAATTATTAATTAAAGTCAGACAATCAAAGCTGGCAAATGTTATTTCATTACAGAGTCATGGTATATTTCAAAACATCTTACTATGTCTTGGGAATTTTTATAGAACAGTTGTTTCAAAAAAATTATACAATAATAATGTTTAAACTTTATATATCCATATTAAATCAAATAAAGTTAGAAACTGACACAAAAAAACCCTCTTTTGTCATAGATCTTAGAAAAATACTCTTCATGAGTACATAATGAAGGGATGTCACTGATAGTCTTTCAACAGAATATGATAAAAGCATTTTATAAATTACAATGAATTTCTCAGTTAAAAATAAAATTTTCATATGTTTCTCTTGTATTATAATCATGTAATATTAAAATTAAATGTTGATAAATAATGCATATTAAATAAATTTTAATTACTAATTTAAACTAGCTATCTAACAAAAATTTTGTATGCTCCTGTATGGAAAAATTTTATCGAAAATAACTTGGGATGTTTCCCTATAGTGTAATAGTTTGTTTCAAACAATTCCTAAGAATAATCCCATATCTTAGTATGATTCATTTCTATTTCTTTTTTCCAACTAAGGAGACAATGATTTATAAAAATAATTTTCAACCATTTATAGGTGATAATTACTAACACTATCAAAGTGCCAAATATTATTTTATAACATATCTTTAAAGGCTTCACACTGTATTGGTACAAATCATACTATTTTAAGGCTACAGCTTAGGTTTTGGTTTCAGTTTCATTTTAAATCAATTTTCCACTCTTAAATTGAATGAAAAATATTTTTCAGCACAATTGACTCTTGCAGTGTGAAATGATTAATTATTTCGGTTAACATTACTAAAAGCATTTCTGCTCGATTATGTTTTAAATTCTCATAGTCAAGATTGATTTAAAGGCCAATTTCTGTTTTAAAAATTGTTTATATAACTTAGAAGCTTTATCATTAATATTTTCTTGTTGAGAAACAATATTTCAAAGAGATGGAACACTATTGAAAATGATGCATCTAAAAATCACCCTCAGCTGATAATGCAATTAGACTTCTGAATTCTAGTATTGCTGATAAAACTGAATATTTTCATGATGTACCAAACTATACGATAATATATTGTGTGTGTGTAGTACTATATTTTAGTACTTTAAAGTTAAAAAGTAAACCTAAAAAATTCATTATATTATTAGTGTGTTTTTTCATGATCAGCTAATTCTCGATAAATATACAATTGCTCCAAGTTCTCTTGAGTCAATACTTGTAACTAACTCAATGCAACAAATTCATTCAGGACTTATAAGCAGGATAATATCAATATACATGAGTCTTTTTTCAGACTTTTATATTTATGTAAAAATAAATCTAATCTATAGTGATAAATTTTCAAATTGTGCAAAAACCAATAAATGCATAATTGTTATATATAGTAAAAAAATTTCTACATTTGTTTGATAGGTTTATACCACATTCAAACTCTGAAAAACACAAATGTTGTGTTCATAAATACCACACAAATATGTTGCAATTTTTATTTTTTTGTAAGATAATTAGATTCAAAAATGGCTTTTTTTATTTTGATCATGTATATAAGGATGTACAGGACTTCTATACTTTATATATGGACACAAATTTATGTTTTACTATACACACATTTTAATCTGAAAATTTTAATGCCTGAATTTATTACCATATTTGGAATTCAATTATCGATTAATTAGTTTCAATGTTTGTGTATATATACATAGAATAAGTATATAGTTAAAGTGAAACATTATATTAAGAGCTTTCTTGTGTTACATTTGTTAGTGTCATGAAAATAACACAACAAACATGTTATAATAAATAAACTGTCAACATTGTGTAAACTTTCATATAGAAGAGCACCATCAAAATATTTATATTGTTTGATTCTTGAAACAGCTCTTTCCACAGTAACTCGCTTGTCAGACAATTTGCAGTTACTAACAATTTCAGAATCATAAAATTGAATTTATCTTTGAAAAAAAAAAAAAGGGGGCTTTTTTTAATTTACAACCAATTTTGTCTAACTCTTCTTCAATTAAGAACCTTTTATCAGCCATAAAAACATCATTTAGTTCATTCATTTTTTTACTTTAAAGAAAAAGTTCCTTGTCTGAACTTCTGTCACAATGTAAATGTGATACAAAGCAGATAGACCCTGAAGACATAATACCTATACCATTTAAAGTATTACAATTTTTTGTAATGACTAAATGTTCTTTGTTGCTGTAAAGGACGGTTAGATTTTTTAATTGGAAATTCTGTATAGTCAATGATCACTCTATAACCTTTATTCTCAAACAAAAAAAAAATTTGGCATTGTTTCCAAAACAGTTTTCTTTGTAAGGAAAAGTGTCTAATAATTTAAATGTTTCTTGAAAAACTATTGTAACCAAATTAAAAATTTGAAATACTGTTATGATGAAAATTTCAAATAAAATTTTTAGTAATCTATTGTGTACATGTGTGTAGACATACCAATCCTTAATTTTACCAAAAACATATCAATGGGTTGACATAATTAGCATTGATATAATTAGAATATTTCAAAACAAAGGAACTTCAACATAGAAATGTGATATCATAATGCAAACTACATCTTGGCTACAAAGTAAGAATTAATGTGCTATTCAAATAATTGCAAATAAAAACTTTATGCAGATCAACACTAAGCTATTTAAATTGTTACAATAAGCACTGCTTGAAGTAACCACATATTAACTTTGTGCAATTCAAAGAATTGTATAATTCAAATAAATAAAAATAAACAGTGGAGTACACACACTACTTTCATGGGAGAAGTTATATTTCGAAAAAAATGTTGAGGAAAGCATCTAGGTGTGATATTTGTGCTAAAAATTAAAAAAATTTTGGTTCTTTGGGAGATACTTGAGCTTCTAAATCCTACCTTTGTGTAATCCTACCACTGAAAATAAGCAGTGTGTAATTCAAATAATTACAAGTAAACAGTATGTAATTCAAACAATTACAAATAGAAAAATATGTAGTTTAAATAGTAAATAAACACTGATTAGTTCAAAACAATGGCAAGTAAGCAATTTTTTAAATTTCCAATGGTCAAGATTGCAGAAGACTACTCACCACAAAAATGGAAGGTCCACTGTTAAGTGGATATTCAGACTTGACAAATAGTCACTTTATACTTCAAATACTTACAAATAAAAACATATTATTGCAATATATGCAAATAATGTCATTGTATTGTTCAAAATGGTCGTAAATTAATATTATATAACCTTAATTTATTGCAATTAACAGTGTATTTATCTTTGTCTTATTTATGAAGATGACCAAATAAAATTTAAAAATGTTTTTATTTCATTTTATGTCTAGAAATCTATTTATATGTACATATAAACTTTCTAAGCAGTTTGTAAAAATCTTTTATAAAAAAATCTGTCATTGACAGAATTCCATGACTAAGGCCAGCATTACAAAACTAATGAATTTAATTACATGCAACTAATATTTTTTAAAAGTACGAGAGTAGGTTCATTGACACTATTAAGTCTGTGCTTCTCCTCATAATCACTACCTAAACTTGCTACTTTGCAGTGATTTCCTCTCTTAGCAGCCCCTCGTGAGGGAATTTTGACTGTACAAAATTATATACATATTTAAATTACAATATACAGGAATGAATTTAATTTTTTTTTTTTTAGTCTATTCCCCCTGGTATAAGTACATTCTTTTTCCACAAAGTGCATATAAATGTCTCCAAAAGTGATTGGAAACAATAGCTTTTCATTATATACATGTTTTGTTGTCTCTGAACAAATGGATCGGAAAGTTTGTTCCCATTGCATGTTGATTTTTCATCATATCTAGCCTTTGATATTGTTTCCAATTCCTTATAATCACTCGACATTATCTACAAACCATATAAATTAAGATATTAATATGCATATATTGTTATTTTTCTAAACATGATATAATTTATAAAATACAATACATATTATAGATTTAGAATACTGATTAAATAACTATTAAAATTATTGCTAATCTTAATTAGCATAATTAATCTTTATTTGCATAAAATTAAACAAAATTGAAATGAAAATTTTTCAAACATTAGTTTTTGAAGTACAAGAAAGAATTTGGATTTGATGTGGATGAGACAGTTCTCTCTCTCTCTCAGCAATTAAATACACTAACTAATTCAACAGTAAAGTAAGAATAAAGAAGGTACTTAAATGCATTTTCTATGTATTTATCAATATTTTTCACTATAAAAAAAGTTATTAAGGTGAAATATGTGCATGCAATTCAGAAGTTAAACACACTGATTAATCTTAAACCAGCCAAAAATTAACAAAATGAAAATAAGTACTTTTCACATATTTATAGCTATTTTTCTTTAGTTAAATAGGGGGAAAATATAATACTATATCTATAATGAAGTTTTATATGTAAAAATAAGTACATGCAGTGTATCTAATTATATTCTAAATAATATGAAACAAAAAAGTTTACAAGGTATTTTTGCAAAGATACTGAACATTACACCGGAAGTATTGTTGGGCTCCAGGTCAATGTTGTTGTTTACAAAGTAGAACTTCTCCATAGTTATTATTGAAAATAATCTTAAAATGACAAAAAAAAACAATGGTGATCAACTGCATACTTACTCACCAGTTACAGAGCATCCAGAATAGTTAACAGAAGTGGTACACTAATCTGTGTGTTTCTTTACGTTTGCAAAATTAAAATTCTTCGAATTCGAAATGCTCAGAAAATATATCACTTTTTGAAACTTGAAATATCGTCAGCGTATTTGATAAAAACAAAAAATATTGAAAATGAAATAATTAAAAAGTAATCACACACACATTTCAGTCGAAATGTCTTTTGGAACATCTTTTAATTTCTGTGACATTGAAGATTTATTCCTTCTCTGCAAAATTTGATTAGATGGTGGCTCGAAAAACAGAATTTTGTGGGCACTGAATTCGGTTTCAATTGCCTTCTGTTAGTGAAAGTCTGGTACAAAAGCATGCTTCTTCAAAATGTTCGGAACATACTGAGGAATACTTAGTCGTTTTGAAATTTTTTCTGCCCAAGTTTTGCAACCAATTTTAATAAACATGGATCCTTTAGCGGAAACGAAAAAAAAAGGTTTTTGACCTACAGTCAGACTTTCCTTTTGCATTACGACAATTTAATGCGCTGCAGTATCTCAATTTGCTGCTCGATAGAAGATGTGCAAATCCGAAAATGGCGGTTAAATACTCAGTCGAAGGAAGCACATGGCTATTTGTTGACATCCGCGCTAGGCGATGACATGTGACTATGACGTCAGGTGAATCGAGTCCATTGCCGGTATTATGCCGGGTTCCATGTAAACGGGGCCATTTAGTGATTAATTTATTTATTATAAACTTTGGTAACTTAATAATAATTTTAATTAATTTAGTCTTAACTTAATTACATTTTCAAACATTAAATTTCAGAGCGAGAATTCTGAATCTTTTTTTCTGATGTCGTTTCATCTTCCATTTTTTTAAAAGTATTAATGTTATGTGTAAAAGGATACTTAAGTTGTATATCAGTGCTAACGAAATAACATGTCAATGCATTTCTACAAATAAGTTTAAGCTCGGATGAACTGAAGGATATTTAACACTATATATGTACAGTATGAAAAGCGCAATTTCATTGTTTACTTTATGAGCTGATTGCTTTGAAGCAATTTAATATGTAATTATGAGAAACCAAAAGATATCTAGGTATTGAAACTTTTATGTGGTGTAGAAGTTTCAGCTCAACTGAAACTCTAGTTATTTCACTGGGAATTAATGTGCCATCAGTAATGTATCAAAAGACTAGTTTTTGCCATTAATTTCTTTGAAAACAAGGGAAGCCTTTTCAAATCTTACTTTTGTAAATGTATTGTATCCAAAAAAAGCATTAATTTGATTAAATTAGTTTTGATAGTATTGAAATTAGAGGTCAGTAAAATTCGCAGAAACTTTGAAGAAAATAGTTTTTAAAATCTTTTGTTTACTATTAATTACCTAATCATTAGGTGTTTAAAAATTTAAGTTTTTATGTCATAAACCTAAAGTGAACATTTTAGAAATTTTACCATAATTTGACCTTTTTTTATCTATGAAATCTTTGATTTAGGAAATAATGTTCTTTAATTTTTTTTGTTTCATTTTATTTGTTTGGGTTAATGACATTTAATACTCTTTTGTAAATATTTTTAAAAATTAATACTTTTTGTTGTAAATAAATTGCAAAAAGCCATTCATAAGATTTTCAGAGAATTTTATTAGATATTATCATCAATAAGATAAAAATTGAGCTATAATTGTAAAAGATATTATGCATGTTGAATATTGGCAGACAGATCCTCGATTTGTCCTTAAAGGCCCCGTTTACATGGGCGAAAATTGCCGGGTCGAAATGCAGGTCTAAATTTCGTACCCTCTTTCCTTTTTAAAATTCTGATGAGGAGGTACGTCCCCTTTTAGGGACTTGATTGATTGAATATTAACGTCGCACTGTTCAGCTACACGAGGGCTTTTGGCGACGGACCACGTAATTTTGAACCATGGTCAAGTGACGTGGACGACACCTGAGCTGGCACCCCTCTCCCTAACTACCACACCAACGAGAGGACATTTCAGCTCTGGACAGATTTAACGTGCATCGCTGCCCCTACACGGCGGGTCTTTAGTGGTACTGGGCTCGAACCCGTGACGAAGCAAGCCACGGTCCGATACCTATACCACTCGGCTACCGCGGCCACCCCTTTTAGGGACAGGAACTCCGTAAGTTACATGCCACTTGCAACTTTGCGGAGTCCCATGATGCATTGCGC